>CAUYPK010094664.1:0-16288 GCA_963574355.1 Loris lydekkerianus | reverse complement strand
ATCATTCATCTCTTATTTGATTCTGTTTTTGGATTTCCTTTTGGTTATTTTCCACTTTATTAGCAGTTTCCTTCATTGTTTCCATCATTTCCTTCATTGTTTTCATCATGTGTATTCTAAATTCCCTTTCTGTCATTCCTACCATTTCTTTATTGGTGGAATTTTCTGCAGTAGCTACCTCATGGTCCCTTGGAGGGGTTGTTCTGGACTGGTTCTTCATGTTGCCTGGAGTTTTCTGCTGATTCTTCCTCATGAGTGATTTCTTTTTTCTGTTTCCTTGCCCTAATTTTCCTTTCACTTCCTCTTGCTCTTTAAGTTCCCATGCGTAAGGCTGGTAGAACTTCGAAAACCGCGGCTTCCTGTGGTTATTGAAGATGAGGATCACCTTGATCATGGCTGGGCCAGGCCAACCAGGTGGGCACTGGGGGTCAGGGCGGGGGCGGGTGCATGAGCCTTGCCTCAGGATCTAGCCAGCAATCCTCCCCCTGCAACTTGTCTAATTCTATAAACTATAGAGCTCACCAATCTATAAAAAGAATTATACAGTAGGACCATGTAGAGTTTATTCTAGGAAAGTAAGGCAATTCAACACTGGAAAATCAGTCACTGTAATCTCCCTTACTAACAGGTTAAAGAAGAAACCACATGATTACATTGATGCAGAAAAAATATTTGCCAGAATTCAATAACTATTCATGATTTTTGAAAAAGCTCTTAGAGAAATAGAAATAGAGGCAAACTTCAACTTGATAAACAGCATCTAACTTACAGCTTACATTGTACCTAATCATGAAAGACCAAATGCTTTCCCTCTAAGATCAAAAACAAGCCAAGAATGTCTGTTTTCACAATTCCCATTCAACATAGTGCTAGAAATTCTAGCCAGTGAAATAAGGCAAGGAAAGGAAATAAAAGGTATACAGCTTCTCTGACAACCTGCTGTAGGATGAGGACATCTCTCCTTGTTTCCTTAACAGACTCTCTGAGGAACATTTCCTTATCTAGCCACAGCCCCTACTCCTTCAACTGAGTGCTGTGGTTCCAATCAGTGTCTTTTCTTAGAAGAGAAGTCCTCAGCCCCATGGACATCTAGTGAGTTGACTCTGTCCACGCTTGAGCCCCCCAGTGTCAGACCCTGGCCAGCAGCCCCTCTGGCTCATCAGTGTGACTCTGGAAAATCTCTTCTTGCAACAATGCGTGGGTGGGAGAGGAGAAAATGCAAGGCAGAAACCTGCCATGGCCAGCAGGAGAGTGTTAACTGAAAAAAATTAATGCGTAGGGCAGTGCCTGTGGCTCAAAGGAGTAGGGCCGAGTTTTTTCTCATAAAGGGTAGCAGCCTGTTGGGCAGCCATTCCAATAGGCTGGGAAGCAGAACCCCAGCCAGAAGGCAGGCACATGTACTTCAAGACAAAGGAACAAGATTTATTTATACTGAGCAGGATGGTCAAATATTCATATTCAACAAGTTACAGTAGAAGTCATGAATCTTTATAAAGGTAAATCATGTTTATGTGTAATTGTGCTTTATCTCTCCTATCCTGTCATGGCTAGGAACTCAGCTTTAAGCTGTTTCTGGGGTCCCGTTGGCCACGAAGGGTCCATGCCATTAGCAGAAGGCTTAGGTTTTTTTCTTATCCCCTTTTTGGCCAAGATATGCCAAAGATTATAGAAATGGCCAAGCTTTATTTTGTCTTATCATTGATGGGGTGTAGTGGCTATTTGCCCTAGGTCCATCTAGGGCTTCTCTATAGCTCAGAAGAGATTTAGAGCCATAAACATTGATAGCCAATTAAACATTTTGACCAGATGGGAATGGGGATAGAGAGGCACTCATAGGTGAAAACCAAAAGCCAAAAGCAAGATTATAAAATTAACTTATCTATAAGTATCAAACTACTGACTCCCCTGTCCCTTACCTACCTCTTCACTTCACTGGTGCAGAGATCCTGGGGGGACCCTTACCTGGGAGGGGGAAGGCCAAAACATAGCACATCCTCTGCCCACTGGGCCCATCTGTGACTTCTATTGGTCGTGGCTGTTTTCCTCCACCCACCCTACTTAGGAGCCATTGCTAAAAGGCACCCCAGCCCTGTCCTGCCCTTCATATCTGGGCTCTGAGCCAATTCTCACACCTCTGGGATGTTTCTCTATCAGTCCCAGAGAAGATGAGTCATCCTGTCAACCAGGATGGGCTGGACAAGCAGACCACAGATGTGGACTTTTCCATCCCTGTTTTTTCTTTCATTTTTTTTTTTTTTGGGGGGGGGGGGTTGGGGAGGATATGGCAGGGGATAGAGAAAGGCCACAAGAGAGGAAAATCAAGAAGGACAGTCAGAGGTGGTCTTGGAAGATAAAGGACTCACACCATCAGATGCAGCAGAGCAGGTGATGCCTGCAGAGGACTTCCCCTTGTCACTTTCAGGTTGGGACCATAATTGGGCAGCTGTACAGGAGGAAAAGGTAGAAAGACAGAGGACAAGAATACAGAAACAGTGACAGCGGCAGCCAGAAGCAGCTAGGAACAGGGCTCAGGGGTCCAGAGATAGGCATAACAAGGACATCATGGGGACAGGCCCCCCACAATCTAGAGCTAAAGGCCTACTCTGTCATTCTGGGTCATGGCTAGGCCTGTGTCAGGCTGTGTTTTCCCCTGTGCTCCCTGGCATTTTGGGCACCACATTGGACCCAAACTTGGCTACAAGGATGGGACAAGACATCCTCTCCTCCCATGCCTTGAAAGGCCATCAGACCTGCAGGGATGGAGGCAGAGTGTCACCCAAGGGTCCTTGTCCCAAGGTTAGGGAGAGCATCTCAGCTTCTTGTGTTGAGAGCTCTTAACCAAACTTTTAAGGGTTTCAGAGGTAACAGGGCCAAGCAGACATGCTGTTCTTCCTCCACAAAGCAACTTCCCCCATTATCTGATGGGGTGGCCACCACTCCCCTTCACTACCGTGAGCACAAAAACTTACCAGAGCAAGGGCCCGGCCACTCTCTAGGAACTTGCTAGGAACTCTATAGGTTGCTGAGGACTCTGCTGCCCTGTGCAGGTCCAGATACACATTCTCAACCAGACAACCATTCCAGAATCATTTATTGAATGACCTTGGGGTGCTACTGTGCCACTCTGTTGATTTTCAATTTAATAGAAAATACTTGGGTATTTTCTTGGCTGGGAATGAGAATGAATCCTCTTTACTGAAAAAAAAAAAAAAAAAAAGTCATATAGATCTGAAGGATGGAGTTAAATTGTCCCTACTTGAGGGTAATGTGATTACACAGAAAATCCTAAGGAATCAACAAGGAAAATCTCCTAGTACTAAAAAGTAACCCAAAGGCTCCTCTTTGTTTATATGAATTTGAGCCAGATTTCTATCATTTGTAATGACTTACTGAAGGAGATATTTGAGGAAAGAGTTCCCAACAGTATGCACTGTCAGTTCAAAAAGCTTGAGGCTAGAACACACAGGCTGTGTTTGAGAAAATGCAAGCAGGCTGGGGTGTCTATGCAGAGTAAGACAGAGGAAGAGGAGTGGGTCATGGGTCAAAGAGGACCCTGTGCCAGATCATAGAGATCCTTGCAGTCCTTGTAACAACTTGGATTTTACCTGGAGTTAGCTAAGAAGCACTGAAGGATTTGAGCAGATGAGGGACCTGATGACATTTATGTTTAGTCCTGATCAGTTCAACAGATAAACACAGCGACCAGTTCCTAAGATCTAGGTCCGCAGACGTCTTCAAACTTTTTCAACAGGGGGCCAGTTCACTGTCCCTCAGACCATTGGAGGGCCGGACTATAGTTTAAAAAAAAAAACTATGAACAAATTCCTATGCGCGCTGCACATATCTTATTTTGAAGTAAAAAGACAAAATGGGAACAAATACAATCACACCACCCCATGTGGTCCGTGGGCTGCAGTTTGAGGACCCCTGATCTAGGGCAACCCAGACCCGTCCCTTAACTTATTTTATCTTCTTTTCAAAACTCCTTTATGTCCTCCTCCATCTATACTTCCCACCTGAGAAAGAGCTTTCTCTGCCCCTTCACAGGACTAACCCCTGCAGCAACTCCTTTCCCTCTTGAGAGTAAATTGCTTACCCACCTCCCAGAAGGCTTGTAATGTATGTAAATCTTTACCTGTCAGAGGGACAGGACAGCCCAGGATTGTGCAGCCTTCAATGTAAATTTAGCCTGGAGTTCTGGCTACTCCTCCTGGAATGTTTCCACCAATCAAGTAAAGGAACTCAGGGCAAGTATTGTTCCTTCTGATTGTCAGACTACTCTTTGGACTACTACCAAGACGAAAGCAAGTAAGACTCAAGTTTCAGGGCTGCTCTTCTAAAAATAGGTCTGCTGTCATCATTTTCAGCTGTGTTGGAACCTGTAACTTTAGTGAGTACCTCCTCTCCTCTCCTGTGTATTTGCTGACTATTATATAAATTTTTCGAGCCAAGATAACAATAAGGGAACAAAACCAACAAATCAAAAATGCTTTCACTAAGCCAGTGCAGTGGCTCATGTCTGTAATCCTAACACTCTGGGAGGCCCAGGTGGGTGGGAAGGTTTACACAATCCTGGGCTGTCCTGTCCCTCTGACAGGTAAAGATTTTGTGAGCTCAGGAGTTTGGGACCAGCCTGAGCAAGAGTGAGACCCTGTCTCTACTAAAAATAGAAAAATTAGCAGGTGTGTGGCAGGTACCTATAGGCACAGGTACCTACAAGGGAGGCTGAGGCAAGAATATTGCTTGAGCCCAAGAGTTTGAGGTTGCTGTGAGCTATGAAGCCGTGGTGCTCTACCCAGGGCAACAGAGTGAGATTCTGTCTCAAAACAAACAAACAAACAACAACAAAAAAATACTCTGTCACTTAAGTCTTGGGCAGTCAAGGTGTAGCTGTCAGGATTTCTCATATGTGAGGTACTATTTAGTAAGTGATGGGGAATATGCACATGCAAAAGGCTACAAACAGAGCGGCTGAGGTTTCATCTCCAGCTTTTTGGTGCTACTTAATATTTTTAACTATGTATATGTGTCAACTTGATAAAATCTTTCAGAAAATAATTGAGTCCAGGTAGTGGCTGGGTTTTTCACTATACTGTCTACTTAGCTTCCCACCCTGCTCAGTGGCAGATGGGAATCCACCTTCTGCATCATCCAGAAAGTATGCAAACTACTTCCAGGAAACTTAAGGTAACTTACAGATGCAAACCTGAGAAAACAATCTGGGGGCAACCATTTTTCTCCATTAAGTGGTCAAGAGAAACTCTAAAAGTTCTGTATAGGTTTAAGGCAGGGTCTTTGGGGGATTAGGGAGAAAAATATGGACTTTACCTTGTGTTGAGGATGCACGTACCAAACCACTGTTACTACTTGGATCACTTAGGAGGAGGGGTATTTAAGGATAGGTGAGGAGGCTAAAGCCCCCGTTGCTATTTATACGGACATAGAACTTGCATATCAGATAAGGCCTTACATGCTTTCAGAAGCCCACCTGACAAGGAGTGGCACCATATTTCTTTTTTGTGGGGTGGAGGGATGAGAAAAGGTATACACATTTATTCAATCATAATTTTATGTTACACAGGAAACTTTAGAATGAAGACCCAACTCCACAATGGAGTACAGAAGCTTATATACCATCTTGAGGTTACAGAAAGAATGTGGGCCAAATACTGGCGTTGAGGATATCAGGTCCCAGTTCCCCTGAACCCAGCTGACCTGTTCAATTACTCCATGGAACTAGCAAGTTCAACCGAGGCATGGCTCTAACAGAAAGTGACGTGGATAGAAAACAATGTACAGGTGCAGCGTGGGCAGTGTGAATAGAGAGCAAATGTAACTTTGCACAAGCTTTAGTATAACAAAGAGAAATTTTATTTAAGGAAAAAGAGAAAGCTTAGAGCACGCCCAAAGAGAATTGGAAGAGGTCTCTCTCATGAGTGAGAAGAGACAGACACAAAGTGAGTATAAAGGTGTAAATATCATTTTTCTCTCCCTTTGAAATTGTCTGTGTAACTCTTTCATTGGTCTCTCTGCATCTCCAGGCACCTTTATCCTTCTCTATGGGTCCTTGATGATCTAGGTTACCTCATATCCACATTCTTTTCCCTTTTTGGCAAGAATTTCTAAGTACTGATCTAACTGTTGATTTTACCAATACTTGGGGGTTTTGTGGTGTGTAGTGTTCACTCTACACCCAAAAATGGAAACTGTGTTCTGTGTAGGACAGGCCTGATCAACTGAGTCACAGTGTTCCATGATGTTTCTATGGCTCTCCAGACTTTCTTATTTAGCAAGCCATGCTTTCTTCCTATCCCCCATGAAGACTCTTAGTTTGTTCTTCTCACTGGTACTGTATTTCTTAGAAGAGCTTTCCTTAGTATAAAAATCTGGACTCACACTAGCAGAGTTATCTCAGCTCTTTCACCTAGAAAGAATTTTACAAACCTGGAAAATGGAAGTTGTAAAATGCTAAGTAAGATCGCTGAAAAAGCGGGAACAGAACTTCAATGGGGAGAAGCAATCTTATAGTTTTGATAAAGAGGACATTTATATTTTCCTTTTGATAGAACAGAATAGTTATGTTTGTTTTAAGCTCCAAATGACTGGTCAATTTTCTTTATAATGCATGTTTGAAGGATTCTGAATATATGATAAAGAGTTTGTATGGGGGATAGGGAAGAAATCATGCTACATTCTAATTCTACTCAGTATCAGCAAGTTGAGGGTACAGTGTATTTATCCTTAATGATATTATTTCCATAATTGTTTAATATCTTCCTTAATAGTCTATAAAGTGATGTTCAACCAGTATGCTGTAGCACACTGGTGTGCCATCAGAGGATTTTAGATGTGCCACAAAAATTATTAAAGATCATTCATTAAATTATTTTCAAAAGTTCAAAGCACAGTAAGTATATTCTTTTTTATTTTTACTCTTTTTTTTTAAATCAACATAATTTAAGTGTGCCATGAGATAAAAAAGGTTGAAAACACTGTCTATAAGTCTATAGGCTTTATCAGGGACCAGCTGTGTCTTATTCACAGTTGTATTTTCAGCTTTTAGTATAGATCTGGCACATAGGAGGTGCTCAATGAATATCTGATAAATGAATGAATGCATTGTCTAATTTGGATATGTGTGTAAATGTCTCCTTGTCTACAAAATGGAAATAATAAATGACTGCAAAGTGCTTAGCACAGTGCAGCCACTTGCCAAAAATGTCACCTTCATGGAGAAATCTAGTAAAAGAGCCTCACTTTCCTCCCATTATTCTCTTTGGGTTTTTGTGTGTGTGTGTGTGTATGTGTATGTAAGATCACATTTCTTTGTTGTCTTGTTTATTACATGTGTCTTTCCATGAGAGCAGGGAGGACCTTGTCTTTCATTAACCTATATCATCTCTGTCTAAAACAATTCTCGGTAGGTGCTCAATCAGTATTTGTTGAATAAATAAATGAATCATGCCAACCTACCAACAGTGAAGCACAAGGCCTTAAGATATCTGTTCCAATCCAAATTCTTGCCCTTTATTTTAACAGAATCAGATTTTTTTCCCTAGTCTTTCTTAACCACTTAAAAATACTATTTGTTTCTATACCCAAGTAATGAGAGAAAGAATCAGAACATTCCTTTTGGAGGAAATAGTTTCAAAATTTGATCTAAATTGCAAAATAAAACAACTCAAGTGATCATCAATAGGGAACTGGTTTAAGAAATTACAGTGCAGCTGTTCACTGGAATATCATGCAGCTGTTATAAAATAAAAAACAGAATGAAGATCTCAGTGTACTTATATGGAATAAACACCAAAAATACATTGTTAAAAATATTTTTAGTGTGCAGAATAGTGTATATTTTAGGCTACCTGTTGTGTAAAATTGGTGGATAAATAAGGATCTATAGTCATATTTTCTTGAATGCACATAAAGAAACCTTGAAAAGATACATAGACATAATAATAATGGTTCCCTTGAAGAGTTGGATAAAACTGGGCTGTTTTGAGACTAAAAGTAGGAAGCAGATTTTTCACTGTGTACCCTTTATGTTTTTTGAATCCTTTGAAGACATTATGCAAAAAATTCAAAACAAAGAGAGACAAGTTGTATCTAAAAGCTTAGCATTGAGTTGACCACTTTCTTCGTTTGACAGAAACCTGATGCTAATTCTGTCAGGAAGAGAGAGAGAAGCCAAAAGCAGGTGTAACTTGCTGGCAAACAGCAGAGACCAGTAATTCCCTCCATCCATTCTCTACTGCCAAATAGAATCTCATTTGAGGACTTGGAGGCTTTAACTCACAGAGAAACCAGGCCTTAGAGCAAATTTATTCCTGTTCTAAAGGGCAGCCTTTTTCTCCTAGATCTAAAGACAGCCGAGAAATTTCTGTTAATGCTTTCCCTTCCACGGCCTGTTTAGGCAAAGAACAGTGGGCAATACTACTAGGCCTAGACCCTTAGGAAAATTTTATGTTGAGAAGTTTCCCCCTTAATTTTCCTATATCTGTGTTTTACATCAATCCAGTTGATTGTCCAAAAGAATTTTCTACAACGTTAGAAATGTTTTATCTCTGCACTGACTTATATTTGTTAGCCACCTGTGGCTCTGAAACACTTAAATGCAGCTAGTATAGACCAAATACTATTAAAATTCACAGGGACAGTAGCATGAACATAGCAGGTAAGGCTCCTGTCCTCAGAGAACTTATATTCTAGTGAAAATATCATCAAACTATAACCCATGGGCTAAATCCAGCCCTCTGCTATTTTTGTACAGCCTTCAAACTAAGAGTGGTTTTTACATGTTCAAGTGGTTGAAAAGAGAAATCAAAGAGGAATAAGAATTCATGACAGATAAAAATTACATGAAATTCAAGTTTCTGTATCCATAAATAGTTTTTTTTATTTTTGGATGGGGGACACAGCCAAGTCTATTCATTTGTGGGCTGTCAATGGCTGCTCTCTCAACAGCAGAGGTAAATCTTTAATAGTTGCAGCAGAGAGTATATGGCCCACAAAGCCTCACTTATTTACTGTCTTGCCCTTTAAGAAAGTTTGCCAACCACTATTCTAATAGTAATATGCTAGGCACCAGAATAAAGCATTTTGCCTGAATTATCACATTAAATTTTGGAGACAATTCTCTGATGGAGCCTGTTAGTCTCTCTATTGGTAAAATATGAAACTGATGTTCAGAATGGTTCATTCAAATAAGGTCACACAGTTAATAAGTGCTAAAACAGAGCTCCTATCCCATGCCTGTAGGATTCAGTAGCCAGTATATTTAGTCATCATGCTATAGACCAGTGTTTCTCACACTTGAATGTACACTTGATTACCTGGGATCCTGTTAAAATACTAAAAACCTCGGCGTTCAGCCGACGTTAGCCGCTTGCCTGTCTGGACTCGCCGCCTGCCCCTCCCCCGCCCGCCGCCGTCACCCGGGAAACGGGCCGCAATCGCCTGCAGACCTGGAGCTGGTTTCATGGCAGCCACGAAGCAAGCAGTTTGGGGGCCGCTGGTGGGGGCAGTGGACCAGGGCAGCAGCTCAACGCGCTTTTTGGTTTTCAATTCGAAAACAGCTGAACTCCTTAGTCATCATCAAGTGGAAATAAAACAAGAGTTTCCAAGAGAGGGATGGATGGAACAAGATCCTAAGGAAATTTTTCAGTCTGTCTGAGTGTGTAGAGAAAACATGCAAGAAACTTGGACAGCTCAATATTGATATTTCCAACATAAAAGCTATTGGTGTCAGCAACCAGAGGGAAACCACCGTGGTGTGGGACAAGTTAACTGGAGAGCCTCTCTACAATGCCGTGGTAGGGCTTGATCTAAGAACCCAGTCTACCGTAGAGACTCTTAGTAAAAGAATCCCAGGAAATAATAACTTTGTCAAGTCCAAGACAGGCCTTCCACTTAGCACTTATTTCAGTGCAGTGAAACTTCGCTGGATCCTTGACAATGTGAGACAAGTTCAAAAGGCTGTTGAAGAAAACAGAGCTCTTTGGGGGACCATTGATTCATGGCTTATTTGGAGTTTGACAGGAGGAGTCAATGGAGGTGTCCATTGTATGGATGTAACAAATGCAAGTAGGATGATGCTTTTCAACATTCATTCCTTGGAATGGGATAAAGAGCTCTGCGAATATTTTGGAATTCCAATGGAAATTTTTCCAAATGTTCGGAGTTCTTCTGAAATCTATGGCCTAATGAAAGCTGGGGCCTTGGAAGGTGTACCAATATCTGGGTGTTTGGGAGACCAGCCTGCTGCACTGGTGGGACAAATGTACTTCCTGGATGGGCAAGCCAAAAACACGTGTGGAACAGGATGTTTCTTACTGTGTAATACAGGCCGTAAGTGTGTATTTTCTGAGCATGGCCCTCTCACCACGGTGGCTTACAAACTTGGCAGAGACAAGCCAGTATTTTATGCATCGGAAGGTTCTGTAGCTATAGCTGGTGCTGTTATTCGCTGGCTAAGAGACAATCTTGGAATTATAAAGACCTCAGATGAAATCAAAAAACTTGCTAAAGAAGCAGGTACTTCTTATGACTGCTACTTTGTCCCAGCATTTTCAGGACTGTATGCCCCTTATCGGGAGCCCAGTGCAAGAGGGATAATCTGTGGACTTACTCAGTTCACCAATAAATGTCATATTGCTTTTGCTGCATTAGAAGCTGTTTGTTTTCAAACCCATGAGATTTTGGATGCCATGAATCGTGACTGTGGGATTCCACTCAGTCATTTGCAGGTAGATGGAGGAATGACCAGCAACAAAATTCTTATGCAGCTACAAGCAGATATTCTGTATATTCCAGTAGTAAAGCCCTCAATGCCTGAAACCACCTCACTGGGCACTGCCATGGCAGCAGGGGCAGCAGAAGGAGTCGGCGTTTGGAGTCTAGCACCCAAGGATCTGTCAGCTGTCACAATGGAGCGATTTGAACCTCAGATCAAAGCTGAGGAAAGTGAAATTTGTTATTCTACCTGGAAGAAAGCTGTGAGGAAGTCAATGGGTTGGGTTACAACTCAGTCTCCAGAAAGCGGTGACCCTAGTATCTTCTATAGTCTGCCCTTGGGCTTTTTTATAGTGAGTAGCATGGTAATGTTAATCGGAGCAAGGTACATCTCAGGTGTTCCATAGATGATACCAACTCATGGATCCCCAAGATGCGAGTTTTTTACATAATGAGAAAACCCTGCAATTCTGTCTCTTAATGTGATGACACTAGTCATAGACTCTGATTTTATTTATAAGCCACTTGCTGCATGAGCCTCTAAGTAGACCTGTGGCTTGAAATAAAGACAATGCAGTAGAAAGAATGCTATAGAAAAAAAAATATTAAAAGCCTCTAATTCAATAGATCTGGACTGGGGACTGAGAATGTACATTTCTAACAAGCTTCCAAATGATGATGACATTGATGGTTCACAAATCACAGCCTCTATTAGTGATCAGTGATTCTCAACCTTGGCTGAGCATTGAATCTTCTGAAGAAATTTTTGAAAATATGGTGCCCAGGCTGAGCGCCTATAGCTCAGTGGTTAGGGCACTGGCCACATGCTTCGGGTGCTCTGGGGATGGTGATTTCAAATTCTGCCCGCACCTGCTAAACAACAATAACAAAAATAGCCAGGTGTTGTGGCAGGCGCCTGTAGTCCCAGCTACTAGGAAGGCTGAGGCAAGAGAATCACTTGAGCCCAAGAGTTGGAGGTTGCTGTGAGCTATGATGCTACAGTATCTACCAAGGGTGACAAAGTGAGACTCTGTCTCAATTAAAAAAGAAAAAACGAAAAAAATAATAATAAAAGAAAAGGAAAGAAAACATGGTGCCCAGAGTCCACTCCTATAAGTTGATTTAATTGTTCCAAGATCTAGGCATTAGACTTTTTTTTTTTTTTTTTTAGAGACAGTCTCGGTATCGCCCTTGGTAGAGTGCCGTGGCATCACACAGCTCACAGCAACCTCCAACTGCTGGGTTTAGGCGATTCTCTTGCCTCAGCCTCCCCAGTAGGTAGGACTACAGGCGCCCGCCACAACACCCAGCTATTTTTTTGTCGCAGTTTGGCTAGGCCCAGGTTTGAACCCACCACCCTTGGTATATGGGGCCAGCACCCTGCTCACTGAGCCACAGGCACCACCCAGCATTAGAAATTTTTTAAAGCTTTCCTGGTGATTCCAATGTACAGCTAGGGTTGAGAATTTCTGCTCTCCATGAAATCCTATTGTACTGTAGTAAAAGCATTGAAATGGGAATAAAAGGGCAAAAATTCTAGTTCTAACTATGGTATGACTCATTGGAGCAAATTGTTTCCCCTCTCTGGGGCTCTAGTTTTCTTTGCAGGTGAAAAATAAGGAATCTCAAACTGGATGTCTTAGTGTGCTCAAAGACTGAACATATCAGGTCCTCACACAGATTGTTGGGAGGTTCCAAAGAAGTACCTACATTTTTCAATGTGTTGGGTATATCAATCTGATGCCCAAACACCAGGCACATTTAGAGTAAAACTTGGTGTTATTGTGCGCTGTTTTGGCAATTAATCAATACAGAAAGTCTTCCACACATGCCACACAGCTAGAACTGCACTCGGAATAACGATCTAAAGGTTGTGAGAGTAATACATGTTTCCTCGTAGGGAATTTGGAAAATTATAAAAAGTTTAACAAGAAGAACTTCAAACACTCGTAACTCCTAGAATTTTATTTTTAATAGCCTCAGCCAAATAAATGACATTGTGATCAAATGATTTCCCACAGAAGCAGTGGGTTGTGGGGGGTGGTTGGGGGGGTGGTTCCTCCCCCACAGAAGTCCTAAAGGTTATTACATCCCTAATAAATGCCACTCCAAGCCTGGCTGGAAGGTAGCATGGGCACGTATTGGGAGCATGGGAACTGCAGGCTATAAACTAGATGGTTTATAAAGTGTCACAGTGCTTTCATGTCTAATTGGTCCTGGGCTACTCCCAGTTTCTTCATCTGTATTACCCACTGTGAAAAAATTCTCATTAACATTTCAGCACTACTTTTGAAATCTGCAGGTGAAATATATAAGATAAGGCTTAATCCTTTGCTTTCACTGATGCTAAGTGGGTGACTCAGATCTTTACTTTTTTAGAAATGCATATGGAAGCATTTAGTTGTGGGTTCAAATGCAGGTGGTGCCTCTTACTACTCATTTTCTCAATCTGTAAACTTAGAGACAAAAATCATACCCACTTCACAGGGTTTCTCCGAAAACTTAATGACAAGGTTTATAGAAAACACTGAGCACAGTGTTTGCTACACAAAGAGTACTCAGAAAATTGTACTATTATGATGATTATCTATAAAATAATAAAACTTAGCTCCATGGCTGCCTTCGGGACAGAATCAGATACATGTTCTTTTCACTTGTCTTTTAGATGTATTACTCTCTGTGGAAATATTGAATGCTAAAACATACAACAAGACAGATGCTAGCTCTTATCACCATGAAGATGTTACTTCGTGCCAAGTGTTTTCAACACCTAGTAATACCCGGCTCTGGGAGAGCACTGCATAAAGACTATAGAATAGCAACACCGCAGAATTTTTCCAGCTATGAATCCATGAAACAAGACTTCAAGCTGGAGATTCCAGAGTATTTCAACTTTGCTAAAGATGTCCTAGACCAATGGACCAATGTGGAAAAGGTATGGAGCAAGGGCAAGTCAGATTACAGTTTCTCAACTGGGAGCAATTTGGAGCACAGGGACACTTGGCAATGTCTAGAGACACTTTTGTTGCAATGACAGATGAAGGGGGAGAGGTGGTTGGGGGTAAGAATAGCATTTAACAGAGATATTAAATATCCAGTAATGCATAAGACAGCTCCCAGAACAAAGAATTATCTGACCTAAAATGCCAATAATTTCATGATTGGGTGAGAAAGCCTAGGGTACATAAATGTATAATTCTAGGTGTTTTTTCCTTCTTTTTTTTTTTTTTAACAAAAAGGAGTAAAAAGTGATTCTAAGAGTCAGAAATGGTAAGAAATGAGGCACAGATACATTAAGAGGAATGTAAAGGAATGCAAAAATTCTAACCTTTTAAAAAGAAAAATGATCAGGCTAAATGAGAAATGATATGGGCCAGATGAAATGACATGGCCATTAACATCTGGAAATAAAGACCTGAGAGTTATTTTTCTTGTTATTTTTATTAGACATGCAATAATTGTACATATTTATGGAGTACTAATCATGGTAATTAGGATAACCATCATCTCAAACATGTACCATTTCTCTATGTTGAGAACATTCAAAATCTTCTCTTCTAGATTTTTAAACATTAACAAATTATTATTCACTATATTTATCCTACAGTGCTGTGGAACACCAGAATTCATTTCTCTTATCTAGGTATAATTTTGTATCCATTAACCAACCTCTCTCTATCCTCCCTTCCCTGATACTCTTCCCATCCTCTAATAACCATAATTTCATTTTCTATTTCTTTTTCTTTCTTTCTTTTTTTTAGAGACAGAGTCTCACTTTATTGTGCTCAGTAGAGTGCCATAGCATCACAGCTCACAGCAACCTCCAACTCCTGGGCGTAAGCGATTCACTTGCCTCAGCTTCCTGAGTAGCTGGGACTACAGGCGCCCGCCACAATGCCCAGTTATTTTTTGTTGCAGTTTGGCTAGGGCCAGGTTTAAACCCACCACCCTCAGTATATGGGGCTGGCGCCCTACCAACTGAGCCACAGGCACTGCTCCCACTCTCTATTTCTATGAGCTCAATTTTTTTTTTAGCTCCCATATACAGATGAGAACGTGCAGTATTTGTATTTCTGTGCCTGACTTATTTCACTTAACATATTGTCCTTTAAGCCCATACAAATAACAAGTTACCATACAAATTACCACAAATAACAAGATTCCATTCTTCTTTATGGCTGAATACTATATCCATTTTCTTCACGCATTCATCTGTTGATAGACATTTAGGTTGATTCAATATCTTGGCAATTACGAATTGTGTTGTTATAAGCATGGGGGAGCAGATATTTCTTCAATATACGATTTCCTTCTCTTTGTATAAATACCCAGAGGTGGACTGATAAATCCTATGGTAGTTCTGTTTTCTGTTTTTTGAGAAATCATACTGTTTTCCACAATGGTTGTACTAATTTACATTTCCATCAATAGTATAAAATAGTTTGCTCTTCTCCACATCCTCAAAAGAATTTGCTATACATATATATATTTGATAATAGTTATTTTAACCAGGGTGAGATGATAAAGTGGTTTTGATTTGCATTTCCCTAATGATGTTGCGTATATATTTATGTACTCGTTGGCCGACAGTATGTCTTCTTTTGAGAAATGTCTATTCAGATCTTGTACCCATTTTTTACTTGTTTTATTATTTAACTTATTTATTTTAGTGTTGAGTTCCTTATATATTCTGGATATTAGTTCCTTGTTATATGAATAGTTAGCGAATATTTTCTCCCATTGTCTCTTCACTCTATTAATAGTTTCCTTTTCTGTGCAGAAGCTTTTTAGTTTGTTATAGTCACATTTGTCTACTTTTTGTTTTTGTTGCCTGTGTTTTTATAATCTTATTCATAACGTTTTTACCTACACCAATGTCATGAAGCATTTCCCATTTTCTTGCAGTGGTTTTATAGTTTAGAGTAAGTCTTTAATCCAGTTTGAGTTGATTATTTGTATATGGTAAGAGACAGAGGTCCAGATTCATTCTACTGAATATAGATATGCAGTTTTCAAAGTATCATTTATTAAAAGTATCTTTTATCCAGTGTATATTCTTGGCACCTTTGTCAAAAACCAATTGGCTATAAATATGTGAATTTATTTCTGAGTTCTCTATTCTAGTTCCATTGGTTTATGTGTCTGTTTTTAGACCAGACCTTGTTGTTTCAGTTACTATTGCTTTATAGCATATTTTGAAGTCAAGTAGTATAATGCCTCCAGCTTTGTTCCTTTTTCTCAGTACTGCTTTGGCTTAGGGGGTCTTTTTGTCCCATACAAATTTATTTCTAATTTTTTGTGAGGAATGTCATTGGTATTTTGAATGTCATTGGTATTTTTGATTACACTGATGACTTGCTTTTTACTGACTTTTTAATGACTGATGGTAATTTTAACAATATTAATTCTTTTTTTTTTCTTTTTTTTTTTTTTTATTAAATCATAGCTATGTACAATGGTATGATCATGGGGCATCATACATTAGTTTCACAGACCGGTTGACACGTTTATATCACACTGGTTAACATAGCCTTCCTGGCAATTTCACAATTGTGTT
>CAUYPK010094662.1:0-50894 GCA_963574355.1 Loris lydekkerianus | reverse complement strand
CTGTGCACCTGTCTTCTTCAGAGAAGTTTCTATTCAAGTCCCTTGCCCACAATGAAATGGGATCACTTGTTCTTTTCTTATTAATAAGTTTGAGTTCTCTGTGGATTCTGGTTATTAAATCTTTGTCAGAGACATAACCTGCAAATATCTTCTCCCATTCTGAAGGCTGTCTGCTTGCTTTATGTATTGTGTTCTTGGCTGTGCAGAAGGTTTTTAGTTTGATCAGATCCCAGTAATATATTTTTGGTGTTGCTTCAATTGCCGGGGGGGGGGGGGGGGTCCTCCCCATAAAATATTCTCCCAGGTCGATTTCTTCAAGTGTTTTCCCTGCAAAGCACTACTGTCATAATTTAAAAACCTTGAAAAAAATAATACTTCATTTTATATGGAATCACAAAAAAACTCAAATAGCCAAGACATTACTCAGAAATAAAAAAAAATCAGGAGGAATCATGCTACCAGACGTCAGACTATACTATAAATAGATAGTGATCAAAACAGCATGGTACTGGCACAAAATCAGAGAGGTAGATGTATGAAACAGAATAGAGAACCAAGAGATGAACCCAGCTACTTACCGTCATTTGATCTTCAATAAACCAATCAAAAACATTCAGTGGGGAAAAGACTCCCTATTTAACAAATGGTGCTCAGTGAACTGGCTGGCAACCTGTAGAAGATTGAAACTGGACCCACACCTTTCACCATTAACAATAATAGACTCTCACTGGATAAAAGATTTAAACTCAAGACATGAAAGGACTTGGTAAGTTATGAAAACTGCAGTCATCACATCATTTTGAAATTCTTTTACCATAGGACATAATTTCTTCTGGACATAAATTTCTTCTGGAAATAAGATTCATTTGTCTACATGAATTTATCATATAAACAACTGTATGATAAATTCACAGATTTATAGATTGAGATCTCCCATTCTAGACTGTGATCCAGGGAATATTCTCATAATACCATATTTGTGAATGGTATCACTGGCAATGATGGATGGCTCCAAGCAGAACATTTACAAGAGAGAGAAGGCAGGAGTTAGAGACTAGAAGATTTCCTTGTACAAATTATCTCTTTTTTTTTTTTTTTTTTGAAGTTTCTCATCAGCTTTTATTTCTTTTTCCTTAGAACATTTCTTGCTTAATGCATGGTTCAATGTTTTAAAAGAAAGTGATTATCTCCTTTGCTAATTTCACAAAGATATTACCAGGGTGAGAGATGGCCTTCCAATGTTCAGCACTCCTTGGGGCCTGGTGAGGTCGGCACAACTGAGTATCTTCAACTTATTACCAACCACGCAGTGTAGAATTACTTGCCTGCAGTGTCCACCTCTACCTGTCTTATGTCTGTCAAGCTGTAGGTTTGACAGTGAAGCTTCTGATCAAAAGGAGGAGCCACATTCCTGCTAATGATGCAGAAACTCAGCATATCTACTCAGGAGAAGGAAGGCAGGGACTGCCATCCAAAGCTTCCTAGACCTTGTTTCCCAGTGTGGCAGACACTCCAACTTGTCTCCACCTGCCTCTGATCCATCTCCACACAGAAGAGCTCTGCCTTTTAGCAGAAAGAGCAAACAGACCATGGCCCAGTCTATTTTCAGTAACATAGCCTGACGTTTCTTGCTGAGGATGCTGGTATTTATCACCGACATGCTTTGCCTGAATTCAGACAACTTCTCACTCAGTCTCTGCCTAAATTCTGAATCCTGGGCCATGATACCTGTCTGAATTATAAATCTCTGTGGCTGTCCTAGAAGCATGCTGGGGCTGGCTCACATTGTCTCACAAAAATTGGGTGGTTAAAATTTCAAAAACTTTACAAGACTGGTGATCTCACTTTGGTAGCTTGGAGTGGGCTGTGGTAGGAGTCTTTATACCGGGGAAATTGCCACATGCTACAAATCAGGGTGTTCTTTCCTCTCCACAGCCTCACCTACCTACCCACCACCCATCTCAACTCCTGATCTTCTGCCCAAGAGAGTTGTTGAACATAAAACTGCAGGCCCCAGGTTCAACTTGGAGATGCTTTATGTAATTTCCATGGTGATATCATCACGTCCATGTGACCCCTCATTGCCAGGTTCTCAGTCCTTCCCCTTTAAACTTTTTGTTTCCTGCTGTAGTCCATGTCTTTGCATAGTATTATACTTTACAAAAGCTGTCTCAGCAGGGGTGACATGCAGCCCTCTTGTACAAAGTATGGTATAGTTTCAGAGTATGCATAAACCTCAATCTACAAGTGGACTGTATATTCACTAACTCTTCAGCTATCTTATTCTATTTCTAATAAATAACTGTTCTTTCTTAGCATCCCTAATAAAGAAAACATGCTATCTGCTTAACAAAGTATCTTTTGATAATGTAGGTGACCATTTGAAAAAGAAAAAAAAAACACATATGTATATTTTACAACATGAATAGGGGTAGCAATGGACCCAGCTTGATCTGAGCTGCATTCCTGCCTGAGATTATGTGCACATGTTTTTTTGGTTTTCAGTTTTTTGTTTTTTTGAGACAGAGTCTCACTCCATCGCCCTGGGTAGAGTGCTGTACCACCATAGTTCACAGCAACCTCAAACTATTGGGCTCAAAGGATCCCCTTGCCTCAGCCTTCAGGCGTGTGCCCCCATGCCAAGCTAGGTTTTCTATTTTCAGGAGGGATGGTATCTCATTCTTGCTCAGGCTGGTCTTGAATTCCTGAGCTCAAGCAATCCACCCACCTTGACATCCCAGAGTGCAGGGATTACAGATGTGAGTCGCAGTGCCCAGCATATGTGCACACATTTGATGAGCCAGTGGGATGATCTGCTCGAAGTCTCTTTTTGATAATTTTTTAAAATCCGAATAACATGAAGGCAAAAGTGATTAGATTACCTTGTGTTCAGTTAAAGTTTAAGCCGTAGTTGAGCCCTTCATCCAGGGGGTGTGCTCTACACCATTGCAATCGCCCATCAGGTGAGAGTTTACTAATTTCCCTCCTGCTTTCCCTCCCCCTCCACTTGAACATACCTGTCTTATTCTCTCCTGTGGGCTTATAGTTGTTTTTCTACTGGTTTCATATTAGGAGTATGCTGGTTACTTGAATTTCTGTCCTTGTGATACTTTACTAAGAAGAATGTGTTTCAACTCCATCCAGCATTGCCTCTAATCATTAGAGAAATGCAAATACTAGAATTTTTTTTTTTTTTTTGAGACATTTTGTCACGCTTGGTAGAGTGCTGTGATGTTATAGCTCACAGCAACCTCAAACTCTTGGGCTCAAGTGATCTTGCCTCAGCCTCCCAAGTAGCTAGGATGAAAGATGCTCACCAAAACGCCTGGCTATTTTTTAGAGACAGGGTCTTGCTCTTGTTCAGGCTGGTCTTGAACTCTTGAGATCAGCCAATCCACCTGCCTTGGTCTCCGAGAGTGCTGGAATTGCAGGCGTGAGCCTTAGAAGTTTCTTTACAAGAAATCCTAAGTAGGGTCCAAGGAGACACTTTGCTGTAAGGAAGAAGACAGCTAAGAGCTAGACACTAAGGACTTTGCCACTCACAAACCTTCCAGCTGTAAAAGAATAATCTTGTGATGAATTCAACCCAGAGGTCAGGTAGAGCTGTCTTACTTTGTAGGAAGCAGATAAAAATTGCTTTAGCCGACTCTTTTCATAGGGTTAAGAACTGAGTCCTTCTCAACATTTCTGAAAAAATTTAAGATGTTTCTATTTCCATGGTTCCAGCCTAGATTTTGTACTACTGATCTCATCAAATTAGTTCAGCACAGGGGTCATTTTACGTCACCCAAGTACCTGGCCCTTTCCTGTATCATACTAACTCAATTCTAGATGCAGTCTGTTTCCTTAATCTCACATTCCAGGTGGGGAATTGGGAGAAACAGCAACAAAAGCCAAGAAAGTTTCATGTGTAGAAAACTTTACTGAGGAGATTCACTGATTTATAATACAGGAACCTGCCATATGTCAACAACATAGTGACTACAGTGGTGGATGTGGATATGGTCCCTTGGGAGGTGATCAGGTCCTGAGGGAAAAGCCATCCTGAATGGGATTGGTGCCCTCACTAAAGAAACCCCTTCAGCTTGTCTTGCTTCTACTATTAAGTGAGGACACAGCCAGAGGCACCGTCTATGGACTGGCAAGCAGGCCCTCACTGTACATTAAATATGCTGGCACCTTGATCTTAGAATCTCCAGCCTCCAGAACTGTGAGAAATAAGTTTCTGTTTATAGAATACCAGTCTATGATATCTTGTTACAGAAACCTAAACAGACTCAGACAAAACCTAGAATAAATCAAAATTCCTACAAGTGTTTAGGCATTACAAAGTAGGGTTTCTCTTTTGTATCTCTCACCTTTCTTCTATCTAGAAAGATAGAATCCAAAAGAGAAGGGGCGGCTCTCTACTTTGCAGTAGAACACCATTCACCTCCAAAACCCAGAACACTTCATTATATCCTGTGTAGAAGGAGACTGCTGAGTTTATTGGGAGAGTGTGACATCCAGAAAGACACCAAGAGACCAAGCTGATGTGAGCAGAGTCACCAGAAGAACTAGTCCTGTTTCCTAACTAATGTTAAAGTGAAGCAGTCAGACAAATGGAGCAGCAGTGCCCAGCACCATGGAGACCACAGTACCTATCAGAGGAAGTCTGGAACCCCAAAGGGAAGAAATGGCAAACGCCCACGTGAACCAATGAATAAAGCTTATATGGAAGCACATGTGAAATACCTTTTAGGTTTCCAGATAATTCTTAGAAGGAAAGTTTATAGAGGTTTTGTGTACTTTGTCATTAGGAAGGTGAGGGGAAAGAACAACAAAATGTAGGTGCAGGTGGAAAATAAACTAGACAAAATTTAATCATTGTTTTATTTTATTATTTATTTTTGAGACAGAGTCTTGTGGATTTATTTTTGTGTTGGTCGTAGTTTTTAGTGACAGTAAGTACAGTTACCAACCAAGGAATCCCATATGAAAATCAGTAGATTCCTTTGTGATAGAATGTGTTGTTGTGGTTAACTTTATGTGTCAACTTGTCTGGGCTACAGAGTGCCCAGATCAAACATTATTTCTGGATATGTTTGGGACAGTGTTCCCCAATGAGATCAGAGTCTGAATCAGTGGGCCAGGTGTGGTGGCTCATGCTTTTAATTCCAGCCCTTTGGGAAGGCCAAGGCAGAAAGGTTTGAGATGGTTTGAGACCATCCTGGGTAACACAGAAAAAGCCTCATCTCTACAAAAATATTTTTTAAAAGTTAGCCAGGAGTGGTGGCACACACCTGTAATACTAGACACTCAGGAGGCTGAGGTAGAAGGATTGCTTGAATTGGAAGCTGCAGTGAACTATGATCATGCCACTCCACTCCAGCCTAGGCAACAGAGCAAGACCCTGTCATTTAAAAAAAAAAAGAATTTGAATAAGTAGACTCAGTAAAACAGACTGCCAACCCCAATGTGGATGGGCACCATTCAATCCACTGAGGGCGTAACCAGTACAGAAAACAGAGGAAAGAGTCATAATACCTCCTTTTTGCCAATTGGGCTGAGACATCTGTCTTCTGCTCTTGGACTGGGTCTTACTCCATTACCTTCTGTGGTTCTTAGGCCTTTGGACTCAAACTGGAATTATATGAGCAGCTTGGGTGTACAGCTTGTACACCGTAGACTGTAGGACTTCTTAGTTTTTGTATTTGTGTGAACTAATTCTTTATTATCTACCTATCATATTCTATTTGTTCTGTTTCTCTGGAGAATGCAAATAAATGAGTGTTCTTCAGCTGAGCCACAGAGAAAGGTTAAATAAATTCTTATACATCAATAACTAAAGGATGGAAAAATGTGGGAAATTGAGCCAGAGAGGAAAGACATCTATATGAATGAAGAGGGTATTTTGGAACAGACAATTAAAGATTGGCCAATGTGACCGTTTAAGATTGGCCGTTCATAGTTCATCACTCCATGTCCAGATTTTGATCCTCTCTAACCCACTGCAAGTAGGGTTTCAAGGAAAATCTACACAAGTGCAAATAATGCCTCATCTTCAAGTGCGATTATATAAGGCAGAAAAATGCTCAAAATAATGCTGCTCTATTAGAATCTACAACAAAGGAAAAGGAAGCATTATTGAAGTCATCAAAGATCCTTTGCATTCTACCTACGGCTGGTTGCCTAGTTCTGCCCAGACTAACTTTCTACCATTTTTAACAGTCATTCTTGGTGTTTCAATGCCTCCAAGTTCAGGTCTGTATTACCTCTTTTCTGAAACTCTTCAACAAAATTTCTACCTTCAAGCTCTCTTTCCTTCATCTTTTCTTTACATTCTGCTGTCAGAATTATTTTTCTGAAATGTAGATTTTATCATGGCAACACTTAACACTTTGGTTGGGTCTCTCTATTGCTCAGCAGTCCAAGTCTAACATCATCAGAACAATGTTTGAATTTTGATCTGATCCAAATTTACCTTTCCAACTATACTTCATGTACTGGCCTACAGCAGAAATACTTAACTAGTATGCCTAGTTGAAATTTTCAACAGGTATCTTTTTTAGTCATCTCTGGTTTTTGCACACACAGTGCCCTTCATCTGGAATGTTCTTTTCTACCTTCAAGAACCAGTCCCAATAGCTTTTTTGCCGCCTGATACCCTTGGTCTTCCTTAGACACAGATATTAATAGAAATGCAATGCATATCCAGAGAAAGTAATGACTTGTCCCAGGACAGTTTTATGACATTCTCTTAAGGAGTTTAATACTTTGTTACACAGTTACAGGCATCTGAACACCATTACTTGATTTCAAACTTTTTCTGATTCTGACTCATTATACTACATAACCCATATCACATGGTTGTTCAAACATTAATCAGTGACTGGTAGTAAATCATGTTGTAAAATCATACTTATTATTAAGACAGCAAACTAAATATCTCTGTACTTGGGGGATGACAATTAAATACGTGAACTTGTCCTACAAAAAAGTGCTATGTACCCCATTGCTCAACATCACTACAGTCACCTTTGACGGACTCCCCTTGGGAAGCTATGCACTGATGCTAGTCTTTAGTCCAACATTCAAAGCACTTTTTCTCATATTCTGAATATGTATATGTCATATTCATAAACTCATCACTCTAATCAAGATAAAGAACTGATTTATCACATCAATTTTTCCTCACATACTTTTGTATTCTTCCTCCCTACTCCATACCTGTGTCCCCAGACAACCACTGATCAGTTTTTGGCTACTATAGTTTGCATTTGCTAGAATTTTTATGGAAATCATAAAATCTTCATTTTCATCTGGCTTTTTACACTCCATATAATTACAGTATTTTGAGATTTCATCTGTGTTTTTGTGTGTATCATTAGCTGGTTTCTATTGGTTGCTAAGTAAAATTACATTGTATGGATATAATGTAGAATGGTTTGTAATTTCCCTGTTGGGAATTTAGGTTGTTTTCAGTATCTGGGTACAACAAAGAAGTTGTGAATGTTTTTGTGTATAAGACTTTGAATGTACCTATGCCTTCGTTTCTTTTGGGAAAATACCAAGAAGTGGAATGACGGAGTCATGGAAAATGTATGTTTCTCAAATGTCTTGAGGGTACTGTATATAGTGGATAAAGATTTTTCAATTAAAGCTAATGATTATAACTGCAACAAAAAGAATAATTATAATATTATAATTATAATATAATAATTAGGACCATACAACTACAGTCAAAATAATGCAAAATCATTCTGGAGTCCAAAAAATGCAAAAACTGGGTTTCATTCACTTCTTTGAATTATTGACATCCTTCTCTCATTATTGATGGTGATTAAAAACTAAACATAACTCTTCTGAGTGTGAAATCTTCCTGTATTAAAGAATTGCACAAGAAATTACCTCAAACTTGCTTCACCATAGGAATCACATTTATTGTTCAAAAAATAAATAAATAAATCTCCCAGGCAATTCTCCAAGTTCACTGATTCAGGATCAGGACACTATAAAAAGCATCTCAGATAATTTCATGGCCACACATTCTGGAAAGTATGATAGGCATAACTGCCCTTTTTAATAAATAAATGGCAGAATTGGTCTAGCAATAAAATATCCATGGTTGACAACAACCAAAGACGATTGATCAACTTTTTGCTACATCATGTTGACTTACACTAGTTTAAGATGATAGACAGAGCAGTAATTTATAAAATATCATCTTCACACTAAAAACAGATGGCTATTCTTTATGGAGTGGCAATAGATGTATTGCATGAGAATACCGATTTTTACTGTATCAGATGTGAATATTAAAATGAAGACATTAAGTAAAATTTTGAACTATATACAGCAAAAAGATCAAACATGTTTGTAGAACATACTTGAAAACAGTAAAATACAAAAAATAAAAACTATAAAAGAAGTTTTCTAGTGTATAGGTACATCTTCAAAGTCACCTAGTATGATGTGTTAATGAGTTTATATAATGAGGTTAATTATTATAAGTAATGAGTGTTTTCATCCTCACATAATTGTATTGGTCCCCATATCAATGGTTACAGATGGAATGATTTAGAAACATGTTACTCAGCTCACACGCGGTGGTGGCCCCAGTACGTTGGTCTCAATATGCAGAATGATATGAATGATTTCGTGGATTTGTGTGTGGGGCAAAAATGCTGTGCCAGAAACTGCATCTCAGTGTTACATACCACACATCCATCCAGAGGAACATGGCCAGGGTCAAAAAGGTTGTGGGCATGTTTAATGGCCACTTTAAAACCTGTGGGGCCATTCACAGGATGGGAGAGTCAGATTACTCTATTCTCTAATTAGCCAAGGGCAACAAGATTGTTTCAAAGAACTTCTGAATGAAGACAATCAAGGATGTGGAATATTAGTCATGAATGAACGGTAAACCTCTATCCACCCACGCCCAACCCCCAAAATTAGAAACATGTCATATAACAGAAAAATCATTTCCTTTCCTCAGTAAATTTAACTTCTGTTTCAAATTATTCCTCCCCTCTCAGATCAGCTATTATTCTCAGATTTTTCTTCATACTGAGTCTACCAGCCTAGCTTTAGAACTCTTAGTTTTCTGATCCTTTCTTTGCTCATTTTCAAAATAACTAAATCTATTCCTATCCTAAAATACTTAAAAGGAAAAAAAAAAGCAAACAAAACAAATTATAAACTCCTTCTAAATGTCTCCTGAATCTAAAAGTAAGTAAAGTAACAGATTATTTTGGCGGAAATTATGTTTGCATGTGCAGAGGTATGGACTGAACCAAAGCAGAGCACAGAGGCAAATTCATAGTCCTGTATGCTCTTGATGATTAAAAGAAATAGTGAAAAACAGATGAACTAAAGATTATAAAAAAAAAAAAAGAAAATGTGTAACTAAGGGGGAAGTAAGGAATACATTTTAAAAAAATGGTTAACATTTTAAAACAAAGACAAAATAACTAAGATCAAGTTCTTTGATATGGAGAGAGAAACAGGCAAATGTTTAGAAAATAAAAAATAAAATAAAATAGAGAAACTGGTAACAAAATTTTAGAAATTCAATATGTACATAAGAATGATTCAAATGTCATATGAATAAAATGTATAACAGAACATTCATAAACATGTTAATTTTGGTAAAATAACATAAATTATAAAAATTTAGTTAGGATAAAAAAATCTCAGTCACCATTAATCAAGAAAATAAACAGAAAAGGTGGATTTTTCAGAAAGCTCCAAGCCCGGATGATGTAATAGGCTAGTTCTTTGACAGTCTAGAAGCAGCTGGTAACATGTATAACACATTTTGTAAAATTAGCATAACCCTGATACAGCAAACTTGTGGATGCAAAACTGAAACTATAACCACATTTCTGAGAGGAAGTATCACGAAGTTTAGGAGCTTAGAACCTGCAGCTACTTGAGCACAACTGTTTGTTCCATTCCGCTATTTGACCTTGAGTAAACTACTGAACCTCTCTAAATTTTATTAATCTATGAAATGGTGATAATAATAGTAAATACTTCATGAGGATATTGTCAGAATGAAATAAGTTAACGTGAATGTTTTCTGTTCACATAGGGCATCATACACCATAAAGTTACCATGAATACATATTTTAACCAACATGTAAGTATGTGTACCCATGTAATGGATAACACTTTCTTAGCTAGTTTGGGCTACGATAACAATTTACCATAGATTGAGTGGCTTATAAACAATAGAAATTTATTTTTCAGAGTTCTTGAGCTGCAAGTTTATAACCCAGGTGTCAGCATAGTCTATTTCCAAAGAGGGCCTCTTTTCAGGTTGCAGACTGCCATCTTCTTGTTACGTCTTCATGTGGTGGAAAGAAGGCATAAGAGGTCCCTTGGGTCTCTTTCGTAAAGGTACTAATCCTATAAAGGAGGGTTGGACCCTAATCCAGTTTGGCTTGTGTCCTTTTAAGAAGGGGAAATGTGGACACACAGAGAGACACTCGGCATGCACATTCATGGTGTTAAGAGACAGGGAGAGGGTGGCCGGCTGCAAACCCAGGGAAGAGGTCTCAAAAGCAACTCACCCTGCCAACACCTTGAACTTTGACTTCCATCCTCCAGAAATGTAAGAAAATAAATTTGTTGCTTAAGCTCCTCCATCTCTAGCAAATTAATACTGTCACTCAATGAGCTATTTAAATGAACGCATGAAATTGTATGTCGCTAATCTGTTTTAATTTTTCCTCCTTTTTAAAAATTTCAGAATAATATGAGGATACAAATGTTTAGGCTACATTTTTTTCTTTTCTAAGATAAAGTTCAAGTTGTAGTTGAGCCCTTCATCCCAGGGGTGTGCTGAACAACCCACGCATTGTGTATGTTAGGTGAGATACTAATCTTTTTCCACATATTCTATCAAGAGTTTTCTATCCCAAAACTTTAAATGAAACATGATAAGGTCTATTCTTTTGGCAATAGAATTTCTATCTCCCTCCTACAGTTATGCCCCTTATGTACGCACATCTAAGTTCTTCTGACCTTGTGTGTTTGTAATGCTTTTCTCTGAAAAGAAATTAAAAAAAAAAAAAAAAAATAGAATGCAGTCCCAAATATATTCAAAGCATTCCTTATTCCCTCAGTTTTCTAGGAAAGGCACAAGTATGAATTAATATTAGAAGTTTTTATGATGTTAAATCTTTTTTTTGGAAAAAAATTCAAGGTTGTGGGGATCAGAGGCAGCACAGTTAAGATCTGAGTTAAAAGCCATCAAAGACTTTTGCATTTGTCTTTGATTATTTTTCCCTTTCTGCACAACAGTGATGCTACTATCACATAATCAATTCAAGGATAAGCTGGCAGGATAAACAATGATAATAAACACCTCTGCTTCAATTAAAGAAGGAAAGGTGTACTGATACTTTTTAAAAAGCTGCAAGCAATTGTGTCTGTGTATTTGAGTTGGCATATCAGCTAAGAGTATTTAAGTCATTTATAAATTGTGTGTCTCAGAATAAATTTCTTACTCGAAGTCACTGTTCCCTGATCTATAAACTGGGCTAGTAAAATACTATCTCCAAAGGACTTGGGAAAAAGGATTAAATAAGAAAACATGTACAAAACTCCCAGCAGAGTGGATGACACATAGAAGTCAATAAAAGTAACTATAAACTTTTGTTACCATAAAGTTCAGACATTGTATTCCTTAAAGGCAAATACTGTAGTTATCTTGGAGAAAGTAGCAGGCCTGGTGGTGTAGGCTCTTAGTGACTACTGTGGGTTGGATTAAATTGGATTCAACTAAAATAGACAAATAGTATATTTACACAGTACTTTATATTTCTGTTACTTTCTGAAAGTATTCTAATATTGCAAATTCTCAAATATTGAAGTGTTTAACTGGGTAGACAAACTATAATTAAAGAATCAAAGTTAAGGTTTCATTCTATAATCCCCAAGGTTTTAAATAATATATAGTCAGTAACCATTTACTCTACATAGTCATTTTTTCAAAGAAAATTTTATAATTTTATCAATACTCCTATTTGCTTCATTGATCAAAATATTTATTTTTCTGATGCTGTTTAGAGTTGATTGATTTATTATCTTAAAATGTTCAGTTTTATTTTTTCTAAGAAATAAAACATTTTCCTGATTTTCAGCTTTCAGGGGTCTGAAACCAGTTCAAAGCTCACATCGGATAGCTGCACACATCCACTCAACTTAGCATAGTTGTGTTCTCTCTGTTCCTCTCCAAATGTTACAGAGAATTTATTTCTTCTTACATTTAAAAAACTGAAACATTAAGCCCAGGATATCAACACAACATAAGCTCATAAGAGCAAAACCCATTTTGATTGCATATTTCTTTTTCTTACCATTTACTACAACAAAGGATTTCTACAAAAGTTATGCAGACCCACAGGATACCAAGAACCTGGTGTCATAGGGAAATCACTAGGACAAAATTCAGAAATTCAGACTCCAACCCTAACTTCTCTGCTTAAAAATCACTTCATCTCTGGTAAATATCAGTAAACTTCTCTGGATTTCAGCCTTTTTTTTTAAATAAAAATTGTAATATACATGTATACTGGAAAGTGTGGAAGTATGATTATTATGCTTTGAAAAAGAGACCATAATTCAAATATGAGCTATTATTGCTATATGTGGTTTGCTGTTGCATATATTTTTTTCTATAAGAGTAATGAGTGAACAAAAGCCACCAATCCATCTACATGGACATAATGATGTAGTTCTGATATTTACTGCATGGCTGCTGTGTACCGTTGGTGGCTTGACTGTAATGAGGGACCTGGGGTACATTACTGCTTACCCTTGGAAACACCAATCCTAGGCAATCGTGGCTGTGCTCCTTCCAGAGAGCAAAACCACTGAGAGCATCAGTCCTGGGCTGGAGACAGGGCTAGATTATTATTCCTATACTACAGATGGAACTTCTGAGGTTTAAGCGTTGAGTTACCCAAAGTCAACAAAAGATTTGATTTAAACCCAAGTCTTTTGGCTGCGAAACTGATGTTGTTTCTACTATTATGTAGTGTAAAAGGATCTATATTAGATAAGCAAACTACACCACCTTCTTTCATTGAATAAACGATTGTAAAATAAATCATTTTGTGGTTTACAACTTCCTTGATCACTTTCTCCTCCCTCCCTGGCTAGGAAGCGCATTCCCTGTTCTTTCATCTGATTTAACTGGTTTCCAATGCTTTACTATTTTTCCAGAGAGGAAGGTTTATGTAGCACTATGCTTTTTTTTTTTTTTTTTTTTTGGCCAAGTCTGCTTATATTGCTAAGAGTTCAAGGATTTCTTCCTTAACAATGCCAGATCTTTGATGCATTAGATTTAAGAGAGCAGTTTCAGCATAAGGATAAATTGACAAAAACTTTTTATTGAAGTTCAAATAGAAAAACTTTGTACCATTGCAAGCAATCAAGATTTTAGCCAACCCTCTTTGTTCACAATGTCCTATGGTGTTGGCTGTTCTTTAGTGAACCTTCTCCCTGGGAATCCTTCCTTCTTCAAATACCTTCTTTAGATTCACTGTTGGTGCTTCAATACCTTGACTACCTTATTTCTGCTCAATGCAAACTTTTTAGTTTCTCTTTTTCTAGTTAGCACCATTGGAAACCAGATGAAAGGCAGCTTCTAACTTCGCACTGATAGTTGGTCAAGATAAACTGACAAACACAAAGGTTACAGAGATGATATTGTACAAACTATGCTCAGGTCAGTAACCAGAAACCCAGTAACAGGGATTAAGGGGAAAATCAGCACAGATAATCTTCAGCTTCCTATGTTTTCAGGGAAAAGCCCAGTGCTAGCCTAACAATTTCCTTTGCTCTACATAAAAGAACTCTGTTCCGCTTTTGTAGCCCTTCATTGTCATGAAATCAGTCACTTGAATCAAAGTCCTTAGGACATTTTCCTCGCTGAGAGTATTGCTTTGAAAGGTGTCTAATTACGGTGTAGTAGTGCTGGCTACCCAGAATGCCCTACCACTACACAAGTTACTTTTTTACCTTTGCACCACATAAGGAAACTGCAATGTAAATACTATGCTGCATTATCAGAAATATTTAACTCACTTCTCAGCCCACAAATGTTTCAATTTAACAACAAAGAATTTTTAAGGGGTATAGTAAAACAGTTCTAACAGTATGGTTAGAAGAATGGGCTTTCAAAGTCATTCACACACAAGCTGAATCCCAAAATAGCTACTTTCCAGCTCTGTGACTTCAAGTAGACGCTTAACTACCCTGTGGCTTAGTTTCTTCATTTGTAAGACAGGGTAATTGTACTCACCTCATAAATGGATTTGATCTTCTCTTCCCTTTCTTTAAAAAATGACAATGGTAAATTCCACGTTACACTGATGGCTTACCAAAAATAAAAACTAAATCCAACAACAGTAGCATTAGGGTGTCATCATACTATTATAGAAACGACTATGAAGATTAAACAATAAGTGGAAAGTACTTAACACTTAGTAAGTGCTCTATAAACAATTATGAACTGACCTCAAGCCCATTTATTATCCACAATTCTTAGGTTCTTTATAGTAGATTACGTGGCCACCATATTATACTGAAAGCAAATCAGGGATCAAATTCTTCCACAGGTCGGGTGTGACAGCTCACACCTGTAAATCTTAGCACTCCAGGAGGCTTAAGCAGGATCCTTTCAGGTCAGGCATTTGAGGCCAGCCAAGATCTGGGCTCTGTTTCTACTAAAAATAGAAAAAAAAAAAAAAAAAAAATAGCTGGATGTGGTAGCTGCGGCTTACAGTCCCAGTTGTCTGGGAGGCTGAGGTCAGAGGACAGCTTGAGCTCAGGTGTTTGAGGTTGTATTAAACTACCGTGATGACGCCACTCTGCACTCCAGCCAGGGCAACAGACTGAGAGTCCTAAAAAAAAAAAAAAAGAAAAGAAAAAGATAAAGAAAAAATGTTCTCCCCTAAATAGAACAAACAGAGACATTACAAAGGAATACATTTATATGTTGACAAACAGACCAAATCATGTCATATGCCATATTCAATTTTTTTTTTTTTTTTGAGACAGAGCCTCAAGCTGTTGCCCTGGGTAGAGTACCGTAGTGTCATAGCTCACAGCAACCTCCAACTCCTGGGCTGAAGCGATTCTCCTGCCTCAGCCTCCCAAGTAGCTGGGATGACAGGCACCCACCACAACGCCTGGCTATTTTTTGGTTGCAGCCGTCATTGTTGTTTGGTGGGCCCGGGCTGGATTCAAACCTGCCAGCTCAGGTGTATGTGGCTGGCGCCTTAGCCACTTGAGCTACACCACATTCTTTAAAGCCTGATAAAGCCCCAGCTCTTGGGGACTTTTATGTGTCCCATTAACATATTGAATCAAATGCAGCTTAAGACAAACACATGACTAGAAATCCATTCATGTCAATTGCTGGAACCAATCTGTTTACCAAGAGCTTCAGGCCTCCTTGAATTCTTACATCTTGCTCAAGTTTATGTTTCTAAATTAATTTCAGCCAATCCACATATTCTGAAGAGCTTTCATTTTGCCAGAACTGATTACATTAATGATACTGATCAATAAGTCACCTTTTCACTTCTAAAAAACTATTTTTTTCCATATAATATGCTATTTATGAATGACATCTAACATTCTTATTTCTAACGTATCTCCAACATCCATGGTGAAGTTAGATATGGATAACAGAAGTGCTTGCATTAGGATCCTCTAGAGTGAGGAGTTTCTATTTAGAAAGCTTGCTGGACATTTGTGGGTCGAAACTCTTGAATAGAATTTGTAGAGCCCCTGGATGTCACTGCACTCAAACAGCACAAAATTCAATAAAAACATTAATTCTTTGTAAATAATAAAGAAAATTATATTTTAAAATTCAATGGTTACAACAATGATTGTTTTATTTTTATCCACTATCTCACCTTGTGTGTAGTTTTCAGAATAAGAAAGTTGATAAGTGGGATTTTCCATGGGAACCTTCATTGCATGGAGTGACAGGCTTAAAGGAAAGGAAGACGGGTATATGTGACCAATGATGACAATGTCTGGGGCATACGAGCTATTCTAAGTTTGAATCCCTAAATTTCAAAAGCCATCTCTTTCCTGCAGGCCTCTGGAGAGTAGGGTGAAAAGTGGTTAAGAGCCCCATAACCTCTAAAGATGGGGTCATTGCAAACATTCAGTTTCTAGTTGAGAGAAAACTCAGACAATGTGGTACATTGTTAACAAATGTCTTTTATCCAAACTTGATAAGTGGTCTGATGACGTTGAAGGGAGACATGAAAAATCTGCAACTTCTCTAAGCAAGTTGTGCATCCACAAAAAGAAATTATCTACAATGCCTATTTCAAACTGTGGAACTCACAAAAGTTATCTGTTCCTTAGCTGCCTTAATGTCAAGCTCATTCCTTATCTTCTGCTGCTCCTTACCCCCATCATAAAAAGGCAGAAAGCAAGAAGAAAGTCCCCAATGTGTGACAGATTCTCTGTTATTCCCTGTTTATAACTTTTATAGGAAGAGATAACTATGGGAGTTGCATTATATCTTGTGATAAAACTTTTCAAAATAGTACATTTGTCTATATCCCTACATTCTTTACTAACTTGGCCATCTCAAGAATCATACAAAAATGAATTTGTCAATTTAGAAATAAGCCATGATCTAGAAACTTCTCATTTAAATAATTTATTAGAGGACACACATTTTAAAAGTAAAATATAAAAAAGAACATTACCACAGCTGGAGCCACAAATCTCTTTTAAAACCATGTAACTGAAAAGGATAACATCAATGCCAAAACACCAACCTCAATTAGTTTCCCTGGTATACTAAAAGTAATGAGATATATATGAAAGTCATAATCTAAAATTATGCAAAAATGTACAATTACATGATTTATCTTTTAAGTGGTTACAAAAAAGAGGGACCCATGGTGAAATATATAAAAGTTTTGGCATTGCAAGGTATTTGAGTATCTAAAATACATGTGTTCAAAAATCTTCTATATTCTGGAAAGATGTAATATAGAAAAATACATTCTTACGGTATATATATAATTTACAAAATTAATCCCAAATTTTCTTCCTTGATAGAAATACTTCTCTGACTAATCTGAAAACCATTGTCTTAGTAATAATGAGTCAGTCTTCACTATAAACAAGGATAGAATATTTTCTTTTTGATCTTGATTCCTTGGAAGCACTGCTTCCAGACTAGCCAGAAAGTGTGACGTAAGTCAAGTCTGCAGATGTGGGTTCTCCACTGCATTCAACCGTGGATGAGCCCGTTGGTAACCTCAGTTTCACCATCTATAGACTAATCGTGTAAACTACACGTTATCAAAATTCTCTTCCAGTTTCAAAACCTGTGTCCATGAAATAACTCACAGTTCCCAAAATCTCTAAATTTTCCCTAAGGTCTCTAAATTTTGAGTGGAACATATTTAGACTAATTAAATTTTAATAGCAAAAATAAATAAATAAATAAAAAACAAAAGAAAACACAGTTAACTTTTATCAAGTCCTGAATGCCGATTCCTTCTCTCAAGCATTTCCACCAAATTTCCCCAAGTCCTTGTATTCTTCCACTTTGTATATTTTAAGCAACATCTTTCTATCCTTTACCAAATAGAGGCAGTATTGTAAATTAATTTTCCTATTAACAGGAAACCTAATTAAGATTGTAAGAAGTCAGCAATCACTCTGTTTCAAAGAGGAAGTGATATTTGAACCAGGCTTTGAATGATGAAAAGAAGATTCCTGGCAGAAAATGGAGGAAAAGCTCCTCCAAGCTAACGGAACCATGTGATCACAGGGACAAAATGGTCACAACCGTCCACGAGAGAATGTTGAGACGTCCAGTAAGGTTAGTGAGAAAGAGGTGGACAGAACAATAGATGAACACAGAGAACTACAAATACTGCAGCTGAACTGGGAGGTGTCTCGCATTTCATCCTCTCTGCATCAAGAGTAAAAATTCATTTACAGGAGGTAAAGTGACACGACCAGATTTTTTTACATGTGTGACTGTAACTTTGACAGCAATGCTGAAAAGGACTGTGACAAGAAAATGCCAAATATAGAAAGACACTTGATGAAGTAGGGCAGGGATAATAAGAATAAATAATAAGTTTTGGAGAAACTCTAAAATGTGATGTTAAAATAATGTTTTAGAGAAAATTGGTTACTAATTAATAATATGTTTTGGAGGAAAATAATAGGTTTGTGAACAAACGCTTATTTTATAGAAAATTATAATACCATTATACCTAGAACCATTGAAAATATTTGTTGAATGAGTGGATTAATGAAAAATAATTGGAATTATTTCTGTACAATCAAATTTGTAATTTTGAAATGTACCAGGAAATTCTATTTCTGAGATCCACTGGACTGTTGTCTCTCAAGTTGCTACTAGAATGTTTAAATAAATTTGTTTCTTATTTATTTATTTATTTATTTTTTTACAATTTTATTTTACTTTTTTTTATTGTTAAATCATAGCTGTGTACATTAGTGCAATCTCCTGTACCCATTCTAACATGCACCATAGATGTGGCCCCACCCATTACCCTCCCTCTGTTTCTTATTTTTTAAATATCTTTCATTTTAATTATTTTTCTTTCTTTTTTTTTAATTGTTGGGGATTCATCAAGGGTACAAAAAAACAGGTTACATTGATTGCTTGTGTTAAATAAAGACCCTCTTATAATAGTGTTTCACCTCCAAAAGAATAAATTTTTTTTTTTAGTTTCTTGATAATCTCACTTTCTGATTGGATCATAATGACCAATAAGTTCTTGTTTATTTAATAGACATGGAGTATCATTACTTATCCATATTATAGTGATCTCCAAGGACTACTATTTTTTTTTCACTTTTTGTCAACCAAATTCCATGTGGTATGTGCACCATTTATTGATAACCCTAAATACAACAATCTGAGTTATTATAGTAATATGAACATTTCTGTTATTTTACAAGGAGTTAAAATAATAAAGGTCTCTCTGATTTGGTGTGGTACAGGCTCAATGTTTTTCAGGAATGTAATTATTTACAGTATATTTTTAAACGAATCCTGCAATTATTTGGGGGGCATAGTACAAAGAGGAGAAAAGCCAACTACCAACTCACTATCTTTAAGTACTCACTATCTTTGGCAATGTTACTAATCTTTAATCCATAATCAAGAAATACCTGAACTACACAAATGAGTTTGGTGGTGCTCCATGAATACTAGGAAATTCTAGAAAATGTAGATTATTCAAAGAATATTCTATAAACGGATGTCTTTGATCATTTTCAGCAATGGTACAACAACAGGCCATCACATAGGTGAAAGAAGTTTCACATTCTTGTGGCTTGACAACTTCACAGGAAAGAGGAAGTTGTCCGTTATCTCTCATGGAAAAGTCCCACAGTGAATTCTTATTGGGCTACTTCATGTGATGTACCCATCCTTCAACCAATCATGGAACTGGAAGGGTCAGGGTTTTAAGCCCAGCCCTTATAGTGGGAGGTGGAAGGAGACTGGAGAACAGGGTCTTGTGAATGACAAGTTCTTCTATCCTTCTTGAAAGATGCAGAATAGTAAGAATTCTCAAAGTGAAAGTGGAAAGCTAGTGGGAAGTTAGTGGCATACTGTAAAATAAGGGCTCAGCCCAATTCCTGACTCATATCTGGCATCAGTAAACTAATTAGGCCCCTATTTAAGAGATTGACTATGTTCTACTCACTGTACCAGACATTAAAGATAAAATGATGAGCAAGGACAATCATCGTTGGTGACTTTAACTAAATAATCAAAGAAGCAAATATGAAACTGCAGCTGTTTTGTAAAAGAGAGGGAATTCATGTTGGAGTTTATATTAAGACGAGAGTGGACCATATCAAGAGATCAGAGAGGTCCAAGCAGAGGCAGAATTCAAATGCTCTGAGATGGGAGAGGGTCATGAGGAAGAGAAAGAAGATTGTTGCCTCTGGAGGAAGGAGAACATGCTATGAATTAACTTTGGAGAAGCAGGCAGGAGCCAGATTCTGGAAGTCACGGAGGTTTTGCTAAAGTGCCTACTTCTTTATCCTAAGAGGAACAGCAAGCCACCAAAGAATTTGTAGCAGAGGAAGTCATATGTCAAAGAGTGATTCTTATCCTTTTTTCCCTTCCTCCATCATCCAAAGACAAATATGGGTGGTATCCCTGGTCTGGCTTGGTCAGATATCAATTTTAGTTTGAAGAATACTCAAAACAACCTGTGCATTTCAAGAGGATAGCCACAAAGTGATGAACAAGAGATGCTTCACAGGCACAAGACAAGACTTACAAGGTTTATTTACTAAATTAGACCTGCTGCTTAACAACAAAAATGATGAAGTTGGACGGTGCCTGTGGCTCAGTGGGTAGGTCGCTGGCCCCAAATACCGAGGGTGGATGGTTCAAATCTGGCCCTGGCCAAACTGCAACAAAAAAATAGCCAGGCATTCTGGTGGGCGCCTGTAGTCCCAGCTTGGAGGGCTGAGGCAAGGAGTTGGAGTTGGAGGTTGCTGTGAGCTGTGACACCAAAGTACTCTACCAAGGGCGATAAAGTGAGACTCTGTCTCTAAAAAAAAAAATGATGAAGTCCTCCTCCCCTGAAAGCTTTCCAAAATTAGGTTAATCAAAAATAGTAAGATGCACCAACTAGCACTGAATACATGCAAGTAAAGACTAATAATGGAATAACTTTCAACTCAGTGTGTTAAATGTTGAACTCCCTGAACTGTATAGGAGGAACCAACTTCCCATGAGAAAACATACCCAATGCCTCCTGGAATACAGCCCTGTTTCAAGTTCACTTTTAAGTAGCTCCTTGGTTTTTTTCTGCTAAGGCACTGAAACCAGGCCTGTGTCTTCTTTCAAAAGCAAGCCTTAAGGAGAGATCTCTCCTCTCTCTGATCCACCTCTGACCTCTTGATAAGCTTACCTAGAATCTTTGGTTAGCATACTAGCCATTTCTCATCTCCTGGATAGCTACTTTCATATTCTTTTCATTTAACTTCAAGTAACATTAGTAAATAACTGAACTGTAGTGCAGCAGTATGAGGGCAAGAAAAGACACAGTTATGGGTGAGAAAGTCAGTGATGATATTAATGTAGCTTAGAGGCATGGAATGGTGAAGTCGGGAGGGTGGCACAAAGAAAGCTGAGAGAGGCCGGGCATGATGGTCACACCTGGAATCCCAGCACTCTGGTCGGCTGAGGCAGGTGGATCACAAGAGCTTGGGAGTTCCAGACCAGCCTGAGCAAGAGTGAGACCCTGTCTCCACTAAAAATAGGAAAACAAACAAACAAACAAAAAAACCTAGCTGGGTGTGGTGGCAAATGCCTTAAGTCCCAGCCACTCAGAAGGCTGAGGCAAGAGGATCGCTTGAGCCCAAGAGTTTGAGGCTGCTGTAAGCACTAGGGTAACACAGTGAGACTGTCTCAAAAAGAAAAACACAAAAGAGAATTGAGAAAGATAATAAGGAAAGGTAGAAGGCAGGGAGAGAAGAGGGTGAGCATGCATTTTAGGAGACGAATATAGCATGTGTAGTCAAGTTGAATGAAAAGAACTGAGCTGAATTTCTGATAGGTTCTTGGCCTAGTTTCTTTAAACCTCGTCCAACTTGCCAAGGCATTCCTTCCTATTGGTTTCATAAAATTGGTATGGTTAGATCACAGTTTCCCGGGCTTCAGTGGTTCTCATACCATCTTGATAATTTTTGTCATATCCACCTTCCCTTAGTCCTATTTATTATTTACTTAATGTTTACTTAAAGTAAATTTAAGTTGACACTAAAAAATTGTTAGGAGAGTATTTGTTGGTTAAAGGATACAAGGTTTCACTGAGGAAGAATAAATTCTGGACATTTGTTTTACAGTATGGCAACTATAGTTACTAATAATGTACTGTATACAGTTGCCCCTTCAACAACATAGATTTGAACTATGCAAGTCCATTTACAAACAAATATTTTTCAAACAAATGTGGCATGTGAAACTCACATATAGACAGAGCCTAATTTTTATATCTGTAGGTTCTGCAAGTTTGCCTACAAGATTTGAGTATGCATTGGTTTTGGTATCCGAGGAAGGTCCTGGAACTGTTCCCTGCATATACAAGGGAAAATATATTTGAAAATTACCAAGAGCAGATCTTAAATAATCTTACCCTCAAAAAATGATAAAAATTTCACAGTGTATACATATATCAAAGCACCACATTGTATATGGTAAATATGCACAATTTTTATTCATTGAATACCTTAATAAGGTTGAGGGTAAAAATAAAATATTTGACTTCAAAATCATTTAAAAAAAGAAAATAAATGTATGCTAGGCCTCAGATATCCAAGTCCAAATTGATATTTCATATGTTTATAGTAATTCTGAATAAAAGCAATGAATATATAATTTTTTTTCTTTTTGAGACAGAGTATCACTACATCGCCCTCAGTAGAGTAGTGTGGCATCACAGCTCACAGCAACCTCAAAGTCTTAGGCTTAAATGATTCTCTTGCCTCAGCCTCCCGAGCAGCTAGAACTATAGGTGCCTGCCACAATGCCCAGCTATATTTTTGTTGCATTTGTCATTGTTGCTTAGCTGGCCTGGGCCGAGTTCAAGCCTCCAACCTCTGTGCATGTTGCCAGCGCTGTAACTACTGTGCTATGGGCACTGAGCCAATATATAAAAATTTTTAAGTAAATATCAAGTTGGAATCATATTTGATGTGCTACATATGTACACATTTTAAATATATGCATTTTAATATATGTCCACTTGATAAAATAAGCAAAAATGTTCATCTGTATACCACCTAAAATAATATTGGGAACTTTTATGCTCATTGATGGCGCACTGTTTAAATTCTTGATTTGAGGCAAGGTCCTGGAGCCTGCAATAGAATCTGAAATACAGCCAACCTTCCTTAAAATAATTTCCCTTTCCATTAGCAGTGGTTCGGAACCTTCCTCATGTCGTGGCCCTTTAATACAGTTCCTGTGTTTAATACAGCCACAGGTTGAGAACTGCTGCATTATAATAATGGTAAATGTTAGAAATGTAGCTCTTTGTAGCAATGCAAAAGCATACCTAAATTCTGGTTATATTAAGATTAGGATTACCTGGAAGGAGTCATCAGTCAAATGATTTCCGTCATATTTGCTGCTGTTTTCAGCCTTCTTTCTGCTTCTGTTTAGAGTGGTCAGCAGCACCTTTGTGATTGAATGTAAAAGCAATTATTTAATACTTTCACCTTTTCATGTGGTCCTTTCCTTAAATATTTATTATTATTGTTTTAATCATGGAGGTGGAGGTCTTCTAGCTGGGCAACTCCAGAGCTACTTCAAATGAAGCACTCGAGGCAGGATGTACAACACAGCAATTCCACACCTCCACTCTTCTTTACAAACTTGTTTCCTATGAAGTGTAGTAACAGAATAATAGCTCCCCCCCCCCCAAGATATTCATGTTGTAAACCCTGGAGTCTGTGAATATATTATGTTTCGTGGCAGTTAAATGGCAAAGAAGATTATGTTTGCTAATCAACTAATCTTAACATAGGGAGATTATCTGGGATTATCTGGGCAGGCCCTGGATAATCACAAAGGTTTTACAAGTAGAAGACGGAGGCTGGAGAGGTGCGGTCTGATGTGAGGACTTAACACACTGCTACTGGCTTTGAAGATGAAGGGGGCTAAGATCCAAGGAATGAGGACAACCTCCTGAAGCTGGAAGGCGAGGATTCTCTCTCCCTGGAGCCCCCAGCTTTGCCAACACCTTGAAATTAGCCCAATAGGAGCCATTTTGGAATTTTGACCTCTAATTCGAAGATTAATTTTGTGCATCTTAGGCTACAAAATGTGTGTTAATTTACTACAGCAGCACAGAAAACAAAACTAATAAAATTTATCTTCTCTCTTGGCTTTGGATTCAGCATATTCATATTTAACAAAGGCACTTGAACATCTCAAGGCAAATTTGGAATCCTCCTCTCTTATTAACTTAACTAATTCCTAATTAGTTATTCACACATTGTTCTTCTGATGTTAGTGACTAGTTACCATTTTCTTGTAAGAAATTAACAAAATGCTTCTAATGTCCTCCAGTTACAAGAAAAAATAAAGGAGCATTTGGGAGAATCAATAAGTATTTAAGTATTTTTTCAAGGCCACAGATTTAAATCAGTGCTCTCCCATTTATTAGCTGTGGTTATCTGGGAAAATAAAGCTCTCTAAGCCCGTGTTTCATCATCCACAAAAAAGGAAATAAAATAGTATCTATACAATAGGTTTGTGGGACAGGATTTTACCAGATCTCTGTGAAGTTCTTAGTATGGCATCTGGTACATACCTAAGTGCATTACCTAATGGTTTTAGGTGTTATTGGTCCATTATCTTTCCTATTGCAATAATTTCTCTGACAAAAATCAAAACAAAAATTGTTTCCCTTACTGTGCGGCCACCTGCGAGCTTAATAAACTATAGCTTCATTTTTCCATCCCAATTTCTAAAGATAGCAGTAGGCCATTCTCAAAATAGCATCTCCCTTACCAATACTTAGCCTCGAGTCAACAATTCTTTTCATTATTAAATATTCATTCACTAAAATATTTTTTTAAAAATGGGAGAAGGTAAGACAATGGCCTAACTACAGATCATAATTAAACTTTTATCTCCCCAAGGAGCGGCAGGGTGAATTCTTTGCTCAGAACCAAGAACACTACTCCTGGGCAGCGAGTCCGCATCAAAGAGGGCGCTCCGGACCCTCTGCAGCGCGCGAGGGATTTTGTCTGTCCCCGGCGGCGCCAGGTGAGCTGTGGCGGGTCCCGAGGACTCGCTGCGCTCCGTGCGCTGCCCGAGCAGCGGCTGCAGGTGGCTAAGCTTCGCCCCTGGGGTCCCCGCACCTTCCAGGCCTCCCGCCGGGGCGCGCCCCGGGATCCCGAGCGAGAGGAAGCGCTGGGTCTGATCGATCCAACTTCTGGGACACAAGCCGACCGCCGGCAGCCCTTCCGAGTCTCCTCCCCGCGCGCTTTCCCGCATCTCGCCTACCCGGGCTCCGGAAGGGAAGGAGGCGTGTCCGTAGCGGCGGGCGGGCGCCGTATAAAAGCGCTGGCGGGGCGGCTGCCCGGGCTTCACTCGCCGCCTCGCGCCGGGACCGGGAGCGCCGCCGAAAGCGCCGGCAGTGGAGAGACCGCTGCGCACGGGCTACCCAATGCATGGACTATCTGCCGCCGCTGCTCGTGCAGTATGCTGGAGCTCCAGAACAGCTAAACGGAGTCGCCACACCGCTGCCTGGGCTGGATCGCAGCGCTGCCTTTCCTTATGAAGAAGACACAAGTGAGTAGGGCGCGCTGGGGAGCTCACAGGCTCTCCAGGAAAATCGCTCCTGGAGCCCTGGGGAGGCCGGCGCGTCCCGGGACCTGCAGCCGGGGCGTTCGGGGCTGTGCCTGCCTGGCGAGCCAAGAGGGTGCGGGGGAGGCGGGCGTCGTGTGCCAGCGGGAGCCGTGCGGCCGGGTGAGCCGGGGAGAAAAGGAGTGGGAGTGAGGAGAGGGAGCCCGTGTCAAGTTTGCAGGCGCAGCATTTAAGTTTGGAGCTGTCAGTCAAAAACCGCATTTCCCGTCTGATGGAAGGATTGACTCTCTGGCTGGGGAGTTTAAGTTGTCCCGGGAAGGCAGGTCTTTGCAGGGAGACGTTTTCCCGTGCACTCGGGATGTTATGAAACAGCTCCCCACGCGCCACCCTCGCTCACTCTGGCGCTCAGATTTATTTGTGCAGCCCCGAGGTGGGCGCTGGGCGCGGAGCGGACGCTGGTGCAGCCGCAGGAGCGAAGCCACCCGGAGCTCCGAAGCTGCAGCTCCCAGCCGGGTGGGGAGCACGCCGGGCTGCAGGGAAACGTGGCTCCCCACAGCGTCTGCCTAGTTTGTGGCCCGGGGTGGGCTATCCCGAGAACTCCGGAGACCTCCACTGTGCACGCATAGTGCATGCTCTTTCTTTTACTATAAAAAACGGGGTTTTGGGGGGAAAAAAATAGGCACCTCTAATGATAGTTATTGAGATAATTCCCAGTGCTGCTAAACTGTGCACCGCCCAAGGGCACAATTAGGCTTTTCCCCCCTTGAAACAAAGATCTGGTTCGTCATTTGGCAAGGGCACCCAAGATGCCCCCATCCACAGCTTTTTGCCTCCCACCCCTGAACGTTCTTAGCTCTTGTCACTCCTCGCCTTAGGAATTGTTCGGTGTTAGCTGCCTCCCGTTGAGTAAAGCTGCCCTTTCACCCCCTGAGAGGCGCTCCGGGAGATTGCAATTCCTGAAATGAAGGGGTGGGAGAAAAGGCATAAAAAGGCATCAATGTGATGGAAATGCGTTATTAAATGACCTGCTTAGTATTGTAGTTTAGATAAATATCTAGTCCTGAATGTGTGCACGTGAGGAAGAAAATATTCTAGCTCCTCTGGAAAAGGCAGAGGGAAGGAACACAGCCTGGCTAAAAGGTTTGTGTAGTTTCTAGAGCTCTCTAAGAGAAGAGGGCCATGTCATGTCCTTGCTTGCAAGCAGGTTAGCTCTCAGCAGAAGCTCTGAGCACCACACCAGGGCTCCCCACAGTGTGCTGTTGAAATGCAGATGCAACAAAAGACAATTTTTTATTGTAGTATCTTGATTAGTGCAAGCTTTATGCTTTGAAGAAGAACGCACCGGGTAAGAAGCCTTCCCTTTTTTTATAGTAGCATCTGCTCACAAGAATGGTAGTGGTGAGATCTGGGTGGAGGAATTTCTACCTTCTAGTTCAGGAAAAGAGCCTAACCTTTCTATTTAAACAAGAACACAGGAGGCAGATCAGGTTAATGTCCAACACTCCAAAGCGGGGGGATGTACTATCAAGTCACTTTGAGAATCTGGAGGATTGATGATCCTTGTACCCTTGCTTTACAAAACAAATGTGAGCTCTGTAATCTCCTTTCTTGCTTTGATTAAATGGCTGTGTAAATCGGATTACATGCAATAATTCCATTGAAAACTAGAAAGAGGTCAGTCAAGCCCGGAACACTGTGGCTGAGGCACTGGTGACTCAGTGCTGCCGACCAGAGACATTTGAGACAGCTAAGTGTTTTAGAAATGTGACCTGTTTTGGACCAAGTTAAAGTGCAGGCCCTTTGGGGGAACTTGCTTGATGTTAGAGGGCTTGCAGGCAAGGAAGGGCAGTGCCTTTGTTGAATGAAGGCATTCATCCTCTAGGATCTAATGACCTTCAAGGTTCCCCTTAAGGATACTTCTAACAATTCCACATTCCTGTCACTGCAAAATGGGACACTGGAAATAACGCAGAGTCGATCACCTAATATGTGGAAATCGAGGAGGGTATTAAATCCTCTTTCATATTGTCAGATGTTCTAACCCAGAAGTTACAGGGAAATTTTTATGCTACACTTCATGGAGAGAGAGTAGCATTGAGTAAACTGGGCATTAAGAAGTAACGCCCAGTTCTTGTTCTGAATCTTTTCTTACCCTTGTGAAGGAGGAATATCTTAATATTCAGTAGTTTAAATAATTGTTTATAAATGGCACCAAAACCAGAGTTGTATTATAAGGCAGCTGGTTCTGTACTCTGCCAATACCCAATATAGAAAGACAGAATTTAATAATATTTTTAAAAAGGACTTTAATATGAATTACATAGCTCTCCAAGAATCACAGAGACATCAGGCATGCTGGCCTGTCAGTCAAATGAAATAAGTGTGAAAATTCCATCAACATCTACTTGGGGCTTGATAAATGATTCTTTCATTTATTTAGCACAAGTGATAAACTTCAGTATTTGGAAAATTACATAGGCAATAGTCATGAGGAGCAATTGTAATAATAAATTTAATCACAAATCGACAGGAATGAATATTTTGCACTTTTTAGATTTTGGTTTGATTATATTAAATAACAATTGGGGTGTCATTTTGCAACACTGATTTAAGATTTGGCTAAAAGTGCCATTAGCTTAAAGTGCCAGGTGTCATGTTGATCCATGTTACACTTACGTTTTAGTTTGGGGATGGTTTGTGAGAGTTGCCATGACTGCTGTCAGTTTCAGAAATACTGAATTGGGAAAGATTGACATACAAACAGTGCAGAAAGGGCCATTTCAGGCACACCAACTCTCAGAGAAGAAGCAAAGACAACGTTAGTTTTTGCTATGCCAACAATTACTATTTTTAATAATTGGTGATTGAAATTTTTCTATCATCATATATCATACTAAAAAAAATCCTATTGGAGGCTTCTTGCACAAATTGGTGAACCACACTGCCTGTGCTCTTTGCTTTTTATGTCTGAGGAACACCTAAAATATAGTTGGTGAAAGGATTCTAGGCTCGCTCCTCAAAAGATTTACATTCTGATTCCTGTTTTACCACTTGCGAGACAAATGACTTTAGACAAATGGTTAAACCTTTTGGAATTTCTGGTTTGTAACCTGTATGGTGATTATAAATCAGTTATAAAGATTTTTCTCATGTGGTGATTGTGAGATGTGATTATAAATCAGTTATAAAGATTTTTCTCATGTGGTGACTAAATGAGATTTTGCATATGCCCTTATTTCAGCACAGTGGTTTACTGTAGGTACAGTCTTAATTTACTATTCCTAAGAAGAGAATGCCTGCTGGCTAAGGTTTACAAGCCAGAGTCAAACTGGCTCTTGCAGGTAAATGATGCTTAATGAGGAAAGCACAGGGACCAGGCTTTCCTAAATCTAGACCAGTGATTCAGTGACTCCCATTATAGGCTGGTATCTCTTTATAGACTGTAATTAACACACATCAAACCAGAAAACAGAGGTGATAGGTGGGCATAAGAGATAACAAGTTCTTTAAGGTTTTTCTTTGAAAGTAAAAATGAATGAGAGAATTAGAATAGAGAGTGGAATCAAAAAATGGAATTATTATCACTATGTCTGATTCTGTTCCATATTTTTGCATTTTTGCTTTTGAAGATTTCACTGTGTAATGCTAACAGCTTATTTTATTTTGGGCTGGAGAGTCCTGGTCAGCTTCCTATCCTGGTGACCTTGCACTTGCTCTGCTGAGTGAGCCCCTGCATTCACTTCTGCAGGATGTCTTTGTTGTCTTTACCTGGCAACATGCAGTGACATTCTTTTCCACTGTGTAAATTTGGTACTTTTCACTCTTTTCTAGATTATCTTAATGTTCCTTTTCATACATTAGAATAAAGCATTTGAATATAAATCTCTGAGGAGTGATCTTTTATCTTTCTTTTCTGTACATGAATCATGAGCAGCTACAGGAGACTCTGTTCTTGGTCTTAGCCCCGTGTGTAGTCAGAACAATTTATAAAACAAATTGAGGGAACACCAAGGTACTTTTATAACACATGCTGCTTTCAGTGTTGTTTTGTATAGACTTGGTTTCATAGAAACCATTGACTGTAGTCTTACTGATTTATAGATGCAGCAAGATGTGTTTGCCTTTTCACTTTATTTTGGGCATACTAAAAACTGCTTACAGAGGCTGGGGGTTTGGGAGAACTGTCATTATCCCATCTCTACCAATTTGTCTCCAGAAAAAAAAAAAAAAAATGCGTGGGGAGGATGATTTTTCTTTTTTTAAAAAAAATCACAATATGTTTCATCTAAAGGAAAACTATTCTTTATATAACTCTCTTTGTCCTTTGTCTACATGTATAATGCTATTTTTCTAGGCCGGCACATTGGTTTATATATTAGGAGACTAAGTTCTTTTATAAACCTGGCTATTGAGTTATATGACTTTGAGACATTATTTGAATTTCTTTGAATCTGAGTTGGCTTAATTGTAAAATGAGAAAGTGCTACTAGGTGATTTCTAAGTGTCTTCTGGTTTTAAAATCCTCTATTTTAAAGATATTAGGAGAATAGAGGTTTGAACCAGATGGCATTTAAAGTTCCCTTAGTTCTGAGATTTGTGTAACCATTGCCTCAATGTGAATATAAATTTAATCACTGTTTTATGATTAGGAATGAACCAGTGGGGGGGGGGGGGAAATGAAGGAGATTCAAATTTAGACTTGTTCTACTTTTAGCCATTTCACCTGCTACTTGATATTTGCCTATAATCAGAATGGTATTTACATCTTTCTATTTTAGCAAAATCTGTAGTTAAAGAAGATGTTTACTTTCTCTCTTATAAATTTTTAAGTTCTGTAAGTGGGGAAGAACTCTAAGGCAAAGTCAGATAACCAGAGGAGATGAACTTACGAAACTTAATGATTCCCTCTATTCGCCGCCCTTCTCTGCACCTGTAGTCTCCAATATCTGCGTGTGTGGACCTGGAATAGAGAGAGCAAACCAAGGAGGATTTGAGAATGCCGTAGAACGAGCACTGGTGGGGAACCAGAGGCAAGGTCCTCCCCTTCTCTCTGCCTCAAGGTGTGCGATCTTGCGAGAGTCACTAACTCTCATTATCTCTGAATTGTGTCCAAGAATAAATTCTGAGAAGGTAGTGAAGATGAGGCTGCAGGCAGAGACACAGATGCAAAGGGAGGGAGCCTCAGAAGAAGTTCCTATAGGTGACACTCTGCAAGGTCGCTCCCTGCCCTGGCTTTTGCTAGGGTCTAGTACCACCCCAGGAACAATTTTTGTTCCCCCCTTTCCTTTGCTGAGAGCTGGGGCACAGCCAGTAGCCAGTAGCCACTTTTTCTTAGAAGTCAGAAGCCCTGGCAGTCCTTTTCTTCATACTGACTTGAGAATATTCAAAGATCTGCTGGACCCTCCCGCAAACAAGAGACCATAGATTCCTCAGAAAGTAGAAATGATCAAATGCTCTCCTTCTTTAAGTGCTGGCAGAGTCTGTTGAGCTACCCACTAAAAGAAGTTCAGAATTGAGCCAAACTTTTGGGCCAGTGGCTCTCAACCTGTGGACTGTGACCCACAAGAATGTGTCAAAGGGCTGCGGCCTTAGGAAGGCTGAGAACCAATGCTTTAAGCAAATTAAAAAAATATTAGCAATAGCTATCATTGCACTTGACTTTGCATGGGTAGCTATTGCCTTGGGGCTGTTGCACGCTGCTAATTAGAACTTGGTCATGCTGGGAGGGGGGCAGCTAGGTAGTCTTTTCTGTGTTCCAGGTACATGGACAGCAGCTCCCAGATCTGCTGGGTGCCCCACAAAGAATGCCTTTGCTCTCTAGGGCGACCATGCAAAAGGCTTGAAAAGATGACAACAAACCCATTGGCATTGCTTTCTGGAGAAAGCAAGCCTCAGTTCGCCTTTGCAGAAAAGGCATCCCCACTGCCTAACTGTGTCCCTGTGTAAACCCGGGAGGAAAGAGCACAGCCTGGAGCAGTAATTGTGTTTGTCTTGTATACACACACTGTGTTGCCTTTTCAAGATTAGAAGTTCATCTTCTTTTGAACCAAAGCCTTGTGTGGGTGCTTAGAACTCTTGTCTCTTTTTCACCTTGAAGTAAAATTCCTGAAGCAGAAGACCTTTCCTTGTTAGTGTCTTTACGACACTCCAGGCCTCAATCACATCTCCTTATTGGCCTTTTTCCTGTAAATGTGTCTGAGTAGTAGTAACAATTACGAATGAATAGTGATTGTCTATCGTGGGGCCCACTTGTGCTGAATTTTCCACTATTTACTTGGGGTCCTTCTCTTCGTGCCCTCCCATACAATTGCCTTGCAAAAACTCACAGGGACTTCTTGGCTTCCAAGAAGAGTGTCACAGAGAAAGTGTGCTTTGTTACAAAGGCCTTGCTGCCTTCCTGGGATGTGTTGCCCATGTGGATGGGATGGTTGTTAAAATTTATATTCACTGCAAAACTTTAGATGGAGGGGTGGGGGAAAGGGAGGGTAGGGATGTTTCACATAAAAGAGATTCTGATGTGATCTCAAAACCCAAGGACTGCAAAACAGACCTCAGCAATCTCCCATCAATATTTATGGTTCTGTATAAACCTACAGTTTACCGCTTCTGAAATAGGAAACACATTAAGGTTTTCCTTTTTTTCATGAACAACCATAACCTCTGTGATTGCTTTAGTTTGAATTTCTGGAGATTTAGAAAAATGCTGTATTTTGTGGACCTTACCCAGAGATCTCTTATGTGTTCTGTTAGGTAGAGGACAGATCCTTATACACATGTCATCCTGCTATTTGTTAGAAAGATAAATTATCACAGGGCTGGTGTTTCTGCTTCCAGGTATTCCAAAGTGAGAATTAAAATAAAAAAATATAAAAGCATGAATAAGAAAAGGATTATCAACATTCATGAAAAATGAAAAGGAGTTATTAGCATCATGTTTTAAATATCTACCTGAAATTAATTCTATGTAGAAAAACACAAAACTACAAAATAGAGTTTATATAATTCTCCCATTGTGTTCTTATAACAAATTACATACACACTTTTTATTCTTCTTAACACCTGCCCAAGAAGGTGTTTTTAAAACTTTCTATGTGTTTGTTTGTAATGCAATGAAGCCATAGGACTCTGTGTTTTAACAACAGTACTCTGTTTATTTTCCATTTGAAAATTTGTCTTTTTTTAAAGTTATTTTTAGGCCTTGATTAAGCTGGCTTGACTTATTTCACATATGTGTATATTTTACTGCACACAATTTTAATTTGAAATTATAAGTAGTTTCTAATAATAATCTCTTTAATGCTCAATACGAGAACCACTTTTAACTTCTTTGCGTCTGTTTTTAACTGTCATTTTTACTTTTAAACAATCAGACTTTTAACTCCAAGACTGATTTGACCATTTATTGTTTGCACACCTGTATAAATGTCACACAAAAATGATTCAACTTGTAATAAAATTTACTGTAATAATGTGTCAAATGTTTGACATTTAAATATGCAGCTATTTTAAATAGCTTCTACCACTTTTATGAAATTAAACCCCTTCTGATAATATGTCGTGCCAAATGGCACTTATTACAAAACAGTTTCACAATTAATTAATTTATAGAACTCTTCCTCTGGGAGAGAGGTCCTGCTTTTTTTAAAAATCCCATTTCACAGATGAGGAAACTAAGATAAGGTATTTCCCCTGCAATTTCCTGCTATTTATTGCCAAAATTATCATCCCAAGAGATTCAGCTGGCACCACCGCCTGCATTAGGGTGGTTTATTATGCATTAGCGTACCTCAAAGATACACAATCTGTTTACAAGAACAATGAATCAAGAAGAAATGCAATTCGGTTGTTAAAAACAGCTGTTAGTAATAGACTTTGGACAATAAAAATTTCATTTGATTGCAGTTACCTTGCAGAGTGGCTTCGACTAGCTGCTCAGTAAATGTAGCAGAACCTCCATAGTTGACCACGTCCCTACATTGACCACCTCCTTTACCTAATTTTCATGGACCAGACATGCCCCACCTGTACCTATCAGTGGTGTAGGCCTAGTTCCTTATTTTGACCACCTCCATGTATTGACTGGTTTATTACAGTCTCTGAGCTGGTCAACTCACAGAGGTTCTACCATATATTAATACATGAAACATTGTGAAAAGAATGAAGGCCTGATTCAGGTTATTAGTTACTAACACGTTTCTTTTTACAAGCTTTTCTTTCTTTCATTAAAAGGAAAATGTTAACACTTGTTGTAGGTCTGTTACACAAATAGGTTTGGTTGCAGCATTAATGTTCAGTGTGACTGTGCAACAACATTATTTAGTGGGTAAAATCAGAGACCACAGGGGAGCAGAGCAACTCCTACATTGAGTTATAGATGGAATGTAGCATTGGCTATCCCACCTGTCAACTCTCAGTAAGCTTTTCTTTCTGAACTTCACCTTCCCAATCTTTAAAATGGACACAAAAGCAGTACTGACATGATGATTAAAAGAGACCGTCTCGTCTAATCTCGTAGCAACTGGTAGGGAGCAGATAACATATTGCCTTCTCTGTTAGAATAGCAAATCACGGAACGTCATAGCAAATCCATATGCTGAAGGAAGTCAATTCAGTGTTAATAATTCCTATCTTTGGTTATAGTACTTATACAGATAAAGCTATCATAGGGACTAATAATCCTTGGAGACGAATAGCTTACCTGCCTTATTTGCACATTTCCTATCTTCTTTAACACAAACACTCTTAGCAAACTTAAAAAAGAATTGCCCAATTTTATCTTCTTTACCTTTCTCTGTGTTCTGTGAAAGGAAACAGTTATGCAAAATAGGCCAAAGGACAAGCTGCTTAAGAAGTGAAAGAGAAAATAATAGGCCTGGTTAATAAGTCAATATCTGTTGATTACTCACCAATGCTGAGGCATCCTGCCACAAACTGCATAGGTCTATCTCATTTGGGTCTAGCAAAATGGTCAGAAAGTAGATAATATTATTGACGTCTTTTTTTTTTAACAAATAAAAAGTCCAGAGAAATTAAGAAAACTTGCCCAAGATTAAAATAAAAAGAGTTCAAGTAAGTAGAAGAGCTTGAATTTGACGCCAAGCGTGTTTAATTCTAAAGACCAGATTCCTCTTATTCACCACAATATAATGCACCCATATTTAGACACACATGCATATACATTCAACTTGTAAAGCCTGAGCTGCTTTTTTTGTGTTTGTTTTTGAATTGGAGTGTGGAGATGATGATGAGACTCAATTTTATACCAGGAAGACAGTGAGCAGGTAGAGCTGAGTCTGCTGGTGGAGGGACAGAGGGACAGGTTGCTTCTGTCTACTGCCTCCTCAGGACTGGCCAGAAGTGTAAATGGCTGTGTATCCAGCACTCCCACTCCCACTCCCACGAGACAGGCAGTCTGGGCCTCATCCCCAGCCTCTCTGGCCCCAGTCAAGGAAACCCCACGCCTGACTCATCTGACTGTTGTGGGGAAGGCCCATTGTAAACTGCAAAAGTTCCACTTTCTTTATGAAATTGAGAATGGTGGTACTGCCAAAACCTTGGTATCTTTCAAGTAAAGTGGTACTTCGTTGGCAGATGGCAGATTTTTAAAATATTTTAAAATTGTGTTTCAAAACAACTTCTTGGATAAAGAAAGCTGCTTCAGAGATTACTTTTATCAGTTTGCTCTGACCTTATTTACATACTATTTTTGAAGTAGTTTTAAATGTCTGAGATCATATTGGAAAACTAGTTAATAATAATGTCTTCAGGTCTATATCTGATGCCCAGTTGTAAGGTGGCCCAAAGAAAAAAATGTTTTTTTAAGACAACTGCATTAATAGTAAAACATTATAATAATAATTTCTAGATTAATGTTACAATTTTTTTTTTTAAACAAATGACTGTCAGAGAATCCTTATCAGCAATATCACCTTGTAAGTTACTCGACAGCAGTTTAGTACAAATGAAAATGTTGGCTGGAAAGTCTTGGCATCATCTGAGTTTAGGCAAGGGAGCCAGAACTGAGGTGGGTTAACAGAACAGACTCCGTAGGCTGATGCTCTACTTTAGTTTGCTGAGCACACCAACCTCGGAGCCTCCGTTTCCCCATATCCCAAATAAGGTGAGCAATAGTACATTTCTCACAGGTAGTCGTGAAGATTAGATGAAATAATTCATAAAAAAGCGCTTAGTCCAGTGCCTGATGCAAAATACCAAATAAACGTTTACTTCGGTTATCAATGTCAAACAAATGATAAAGCTTATGGGTTCTGATGACTCCCTTCTTGAAGAAAGTGACTTTAATTGCAAAGTCTCCACTTGGACTGAATGAAAGGGGAAGTTGAAGCCGTTTATCCAGATAACTCAAGCCTCAAATTCACTTTAGTCCTAAGTAATTTAATTGTTTTTATTTCTTGATTTAACAAAAACGTTTTTAAAATTTAAATGTGTCGCAAGAAAGTTTACTACAACGACAATTATGTCTTTCTACCGTGGGCCTAAGGTCATCGAGGACTTCGTGGTGGGGCTGGCTTTGGAACCTGCCAATCAGAAGCCACAGCCTGAATTCCAGACCTCTTTGTTATACCTGGAATTGGGGAAACAAAACATGGCTCCTTCCCATTTTGAGTCAGTGAAAGATTCTCTCCTTTTCGCTTTAAGGGTGGAGAAGTTATTTCCAGCATCCATAGAAATAGAGCCACTTGTCAGGGTAGAATGGGAAGAGCTTTTGTGTCAAAAGCACCTGGGATTTACCTCTGGCTCTTGATTCTTGCTTGCCATGAGGTCTTAGGCAATTTATTTAACTTTGCTTAACCTTTTCTGAACCTTCTCTAAAATGAAAGAATGATACTTTGCAGCTTCTCTCTCTCCCTTCCTTACCTTTTTCTCTCCCTTCTCTCCTAATCCCTTTCCTTCCTTTGTTTTTGAACCTGGAGATAATACCTTGAATACTTAGTTTGTGATTGTCACTCTGGGAATTATACTCTCATAAAAAATGCTTTTCAGACTTAACATGTTTTCCTGCTACTCTGGTAAGCACTCAGTTACGTTTGTACAAAGGGCTTCGGAGTTAGATAGAATGAGGCTTAAATCATAACTCTATAATTATCACAATGGCATGTTATTTGCTCGATTTCTCTAGGCCTCAATATGCTCATCTGCATAATGGGTTTTAAAGGTAATAGTAGTAGAGGAATAGCTGGAGGAATACAAGGATGAAATGGGTTATTAGATGGAAGTTGTCAGACCCCAAAGTGATAATAAATGGTACCCGTAATTTTTAGGGAATGAGTTAGGCCAACAGATATATCAGTGTGCTTTAGACTATTTGCTCCATGTCTGTTCCTTTTTTTGTAAGATGGCTGGAATAATTTAAGACCTATTGTCATCAAGAAATAAGCAAGATCAGAAGAGATTGTGGGAAATAGAATTGTGTAACTGTGAACAGAGATTAATGACGGGCTTGGATGGAAATCAGCATCCCTCTTCGTAACTAAGGATTCTGACACATATCTTGGCGACCTCACAAGTTGTTGAGAAAGTCAAGAGAGGGAGTAATTAATTGAGCCCTGCTCTACAGACTACATTGTCTTATTCAGAGGCCAAGGGTTGTATTATCATTCTAAGCTTTGAGCGATTAAAAATTTAAACTTTCCAAATACATGAAAACTTTGTATTTATTATTGCCTTCCAGAATAAGCCTCAAATTACTTTTTGTATAGAGTATGATCATTAATAGCTTTGGAAACTCATAGAACTGGAGTCACCTCTCAGAAGCTATATGCCTTTGAGTCATTTAATTCTTCTTACATTCTGATTTTCTCACTGGTAAAATGAGGTTTAACTCCTAAGCTGGTTGTGATAACTAAATGAGCTAGTGCCTGAGGAGGGCTAGTCCCAGAACAGATCTGAGAAACCATGGGTAAATGTTAGCTGCTTCCATTAAATGCATTTTTTAATTCAAAGGTTTTTTTGTTTTTATTTTGTGCGTGTGTTGAATTTAATAAGGTGGAATCAGCAGTTTGGGAGTGTTCCAATTATGAATTCAGAGGTTTTTTTTTTTCTTTTATTAAGTCATATACACATAGATCATGAATACATTTATGCCTTTTTGGGGTTCAGTGTGTTGATTTTTTGTACAAATTGGAGTGCTTACATCCCAGTAACTAACATAGCTTACACCTCATTTACTTAATCAATGTGTTAAGACATTTATGTTCTATACTTGATAGATTTGACTTGTCCCCTTGCAATATGCTTTATAAGTATGGTCCCACCATTTACTCACACTCTATCAAACCTCCCCCCTCCCTTCCTATCCCCCTCCTCTTTCCTCCTTCATCCTGGGCTATAGTGATTTATCTTTCATATGAATGTATGAGATATTATAAATTGGTTTCATAATAGTACTGAGTGCACTGGATATTTTTTTCCCATTCCTGAGATACTTTACTAAGAAGAATATTTTCCAGCTTCATCCATATAAACATAAAGAGGTAAAGTTTCCATCTTTTTTAAAAGCTGCATAATATTCCATGGTATACATATACCATAATTTATTAATTCATTCATGGGTCAATGGGCAGTTGGGCTTCTTCCATGACTTGGCAATTATGAATTGAGCTGCAGTGAACAATCTAGTGCAAGTATCTTTGTTGCAAAGTGATTTATTTTCTTGTCAGTGATTCTGTTTTGAGTAAGGATTTGATTGTCCAGGTTAATCTTTGAGTAAGTTTTGTATCAATCAAGACAGATGTAAGTTACTTTTATCAGTCCATTACTTCAGGTAAACAAGTGTTCTATTCTTTGACAGAACATTAAACTGTTATATTCCTTTGGATGGAGCTCTGACTTGCTTAAAGCACTTGTCAAAGAGAGAACAGCTCTTGTTTTTAACATTCTATGATCTAAATTTTGTTTCTAAAACTTCTTAACCAAATCTTGGACTATGGATACCTCGGTGATTAACTTACCAAACTAGAAATGTATGAAATAATTTTGGGTTCAGTCCAGAGCACTATGTAACACAAAAATTTGAAACAATACTAAACAGATGTGAAAATATTTTAGCCCATAGTTAAAAAAAAAAGTATAAGTCTATTCTTTTAAAGCTCCAAAGAGGAGGACGTAGAGATATTGACATGTATTATTTTTGTAAATTACTTAGGAAGAGAGTGAATTTTAAAAAGGGTTTAGTTTTCATCTTTCCTTGATGATTTGTGTCCTAGCCTTTGAAGGAAAGTTCAGAAAAAGAACTTTCTGATAGCACAGGATATCCACGTCCTAAATTCAGGTTTGTGAAACTGAATCGACATTTTTCTGAGGATGTTCATTTCATCATCCAACAAAGTGAACAGTGGAGTCTATAATTTTAAAGCTTTGCTCAAATGTTCACAATCTAGAGCTGTTAACAGAAATCTGACCAGGTCATTATTCTGGCTAAAATCTTCCACTGACTTTGCAGTATCTGCAGGACAAAGTCCAAACCCTCAGCACACTATACAAGGTCCTCTAGGGTTTGGTGCTTATCTCCACCACTCCCTGAGTAGTAAGTTTCATCCCAGTATCACCTAACTATGTGCAGTGACATACCATCTCAAAGACCCCCAAGCCCCCTTATTTGTTTAGTTCGGATGGTTCCTTGTCTAGGAAGACCTCGCTGACATTTGTTTCTCCATTTTCCCCATTCCTCACTCCCTACTATGTATTTAATGATCTCACCCTGAGCTCCAGCAGCATTTTTAAAAAACCATACCACTTATCCCATTACATTGAAATTATCTTTTTATTTATCGGGCTAAATTGCTCCACATAGTTATCAGTAGCTAGTGGAACATTGTCAAAGTCTTGATAATGATTTTGTGAATAGACCTATGAGTTAAATGAATCGTGCCAGATGTTATCTTTGAAAGAAAACATCTACCTATGAGCATTCTAAGCATGGATCTTGGCATTTAATGATTTTATGCCTGCCGACATCAGTTGACAGATGGGTTGGCACCAAGGAAGGTGACTTAGAACGCAGGAGGGACTTCAGAACATTACTATTGCACACTAATATCAATAGGGCACTTGTATAGCTAGGTATGTGACCCTGCCCCATGCAAACATAACGCATTATTCAAACATAATTCTCCTTGGAAAGACCAATGATAAGTGGGCACTTAAGGTGCTAGAGGAGTGGAGACAACGAATTTAAAAAAGTAAAAAAGAGGGTGAGACAGTTGCCTGCCATTCTATAAGGAAATGACACAACAGGTTGGAATGCAAGACCCAAGCAGCTCTTGCTAATTAAAGATGTACAGAGGGGTTAAGAACAATTGAGGATTTTAGGGCAGAGCTGATGATGGTAAAGAAAATGTTGATTTTTGATGCTCATTCTCTGCACCAGGTCCTGAGCTAAGTGTGTTATGAATTTTGTCTCTCCTGACTCTCTCCACCTGAGAGTGGTAGGGTGGTTCCCCGTGTTACAGAGAAGGAACTTGGGCTCACAGGGTTGCACAAGTTTCTGAGCATTTTCCGACTGTCATTCATCACACCCGAAATGCTTATCCCTCGTCCCTTGCTGGTACAAGTGCCGTTGCCATCTTCTCTTACCTAGATAACATAGTTTATATTCTGATACATAAAAATTCAGAAGCAAAGGATTCTTCCCGCCCACCTCACCCACTTTCAAGGTGCTTCCTTTAATATTTTTTTGTTCACGGTTTGTGCTAGTTAATCAGTAGCCAGAGCAAGAAGCACAGGATGTTGTGTCATTTCTGGATACCGATGTGGATTATCGCTGTCTAGACCAGCGGTTCTCAACCTGTGGGTCACAACCCCTTTTTAACAAATGAATTGCGGCATTAGGAAGGTTGAGAACCACTGGTCCAGATCAGGCGTCCTCAAACTGCGGCCCGCGGGCCACATGAAGCAGTGTGAATTGTATTTGTTCCCGTTTTGTTTTTTACTTCAAAATAAGATATGTGCAGTGCGCATAGGAATTTGTTCATAGTTTGGTTTTTTTTTTTAACTATAGTCCGGCCCTCCAACGGTCTGAGGGACAGTGAACTGGCCCCCTGTTTAAAAAGTTTGAGGACGCCTGGTCTAGACTCTAGTCCAAAACATGGTAAAAGACAGACAAGGAGGGTTAGATGGTCCCATTGAATTACATTTATGTATTTAAGACAGATACGTGTGTATGGTTAAGGAGTTTAGCAACAGCAGTGTTTGAGTACCTAACAGCAGAGATTACTTAAGTGTGGAGGAAGAAAGTGGAGAAGGATTAACAAGAAGAAGTGACATTTTCACATTTCACGTGTGGCTAAAAGCCATCCTCTTAGCCACCCAAGGCAATATATACTGTTTATAATATGATGCTCTAAGTAGCTTTACATAGATTCTGTAGACTTTCAACAATTCATTTTGGGGATACTCTTTGTTGTTAAATTTTCAGAATTCTAAAGTTTTTAAATTACGTAATCCTATAGGATGGACAACTTTTACTTTTTTTGTTTTTTAATGGGATAGGCTTCTTGGTTTTCAGTGTAGAATGGAAACGTTAACATGCCTTAAAGAGCAAAGTCTACCTCTTGCTTCAGTTTGCAAATAAAAACTCCATAAAGGACCATGAATGAGAAGAGATCATCTATAAAAATTGAGCAATGAAGGAGATCTGTAAACATGATTGGTGCGGATTTGGCACTTCAAACGTACAGCAGCTGAAGCACATCTTTTAAATTTCATTTAGCTGGAAGGTCTACTCATGAGGCCCTCTCTTCATTTCCTGAGGAATTAGGTCCCCATTCTCTCCCAGATGGTGAGAGAATCTCTTTGCTTTCCAAACAGTCTCCTCTGTGTTTACTTTTATTCCTCTATCCTCTCCTGATTCCTCAGCAAAGCAGCTGCTTTGAAAAGAAGCTCAAAGGATTATCTTGAAATGGTTACCCCCTCACCCCTTGTCCTGCCCCTCCTGCCTAAGAAGAAAGTGCCTTTCTTTTCTGCCCCCACCTCTTGAGGCCTTGAAATATATTGTCTATATTCTTCTTTTGCTTTAACCTTGGAAGCTTAATAGATAATTTCCCCAGGTCTACTCCGAGGATGATTTCAGAACACAAAATAATTTACATTTACGTAGAAGATTCTTAACTCAGAATCTTTTAAAATAGCAATCATAGTAATAATAGAAGGAGTGTTGCCAGTACTCTGATGCTGATACATTGTAAAAAGTCCTCTTCACTTTTGTCCTAACATCTTTCCTTCTAGCACCAATGTGGAGTCTCCTCCTCCAAAGTGGGTTCAGAGCATACTAAGCTTAACTCCACAGATCTCATGATGAGCTTGCCTCTAATCGTGATTCTGAGCTGGAAAATTCAGTGATGCAGCCTACTTTTGGGCAGGGGGTGAGATGTCATGGAGTCCTCAGGAGTAGTCTGGCAAAAGTCTTTCTGTTCCCTGTAAACAAGTCACAGGAGAGAGAGAGGAAGCATCAACATTATGCCAGGGCGATGCTGAGGAAAACGGAGCTGGTTTTGTTCTTTAATCAAAGCAGGAATGGGTCTGGCCAACATAAAAAAAAGAATTCAGTTCTATGAGCATTGCTTTTTCTACCTTAGTAAAGATGACAGATAGATAAAAGAGTCGAGCAGAACTTGGAGGCGAGATACTATGAGCATTTCAAGACTTGATCCCTGTCATCACTTAGGCATGTGTCTGCTCCTAAGTGACGTCTTCTTCCCTGTGTGTGTGTTTCCAGTGCAGAATCACCATGAATGACTTTTATGAATGGCTGCTGTAGAAATCTGATGGATTGCAGCTCATTGGAGAGATAGAAATTTATAGTTTCATATTATACTAAATTCTCAATATAAAGTATAGAATTATATCTCAAAGACTTACACTGAACTTCTTGTAGAACAGTGTCTACATTCCAGACTGGAGTTTGGCAGTTTCTTTAATTTATTTTTATTTTTTTTATATGCCTCTCTTCGCCCTGTAAAGGAGAGTAATTTCAATTTCTATCACCTAGTTTCTTCAGAAAGGGAGCTCTCAGGAGTTTGCACCCAGATCAGTTGTTCACGTCTGTCAGGAGAGGCATTTTCCAATTTTTGTTCATTTCTTAAAATTGTTTTCATTGTGTTTACTATAATCAGCACATTATTCAAACATAATTCTCCAGGGAAAGACCAGGGATGAGTGGGCACGTGAGCTGCCAGCACAGAGTGGACTCAGGGCATTAAAAAAAAAAAAAAAAGGAGATTGAAACAGTCGCCTGCCCTTCTATGTTAGAGGCCAGATGTACAGCAGTGAGTAAAACAGTTACATTGCCCCACACTTCTTGGAGCTAAGAGCTACCCCTGGTTTTATATCCAAAATTTCCATTAATTTGGACCTAGAGAAGTATTAAAGGCACAAAGAAAATGGTTTTAAAAAGTTCAATCTGAGAAGCATTTAGGTAATTATCACCATTAGGATTTAGCAGGTACTGAACCCAAGAATGGAAAGTATGACGTTGGTTTATACCCAGTTGTGACCAAACCCCTCTGTTTACCCTTTACTCACTCACTCACTCATTCCAAATATATTTACAAAGAACTCCCATCCCCAGCACTGCTTTAACCACTCTGGACAAGACAGAAAAGGAATGGGCACCCTTCCCACCTTATGCTGCTCACACTGAAGTGCTGGAAACAGGTCATAAGCAAAACTGCTGGTTGGTGATACTGCAGATCTACAGTGTAAATATGGACTCTGCTGAGGATTGAATTGTACATTACCAAGACTTCTCATCTCTACCCCCACTGTTATACACTTGGCTTTATTCTCTGTTCCAACAATGTAGATATTACCAACTTGTAACATGTATAGGAAAATTTGATTGAAGGAGCATTATTATGGGTAAGTAGCTCAGGAGCAGTTAGCAGTGCGTGCAATCTGCACATTTGGAGGAGCTTGTACTATGAGTAAGGACCAGATCTAGGTGCTGAAGATAAGAAAGGTGAATAAGAATAACATGATCTTCCTTCTTATATCATGTATATACTTGCTGGGAGGAACACATGATAAGGATAAATAATTGGGTTATCAGGACAATTTCTGAAAGTGGTAGGTGCTGCAGTAGAAATGAAACTGTGATACGATCTGCTATAAGAGGCTCCTTAAGATGGATTATCTGGGAAGATTCCTTAGGGAAGGTGCTATCTGAACTGAATCCTGAATGACGAGAAGGGCTTACTTATCCTTGGCAGAGCCCAAGAGGGAGAAAGCATGCAGCCGCAAGTGCAAAGGGCTTGAGGCAGGAACAGATTCCGGGTGTTTTAGGAACATACCGGAGGCCAGTGTGGCCAGAGCACGGTGGGGAGACATGAGCCTGCAGGTGAGGAGTTTATGTTCCGGAGGACCCTGTTGGCCTGGATTAGCGTTTCAAGTTTTATTGTGAACACGAAGCAAAGGCATTGAGAGCTTTAAGCAGGTGGTGATGGTTTTCTATTTCCAGAAAAATTCATTATTGTGAGTAGCGAGCATGAAAGCAAAGGTGGCTGTGCAGAGAAGCCTCGTAGTCTTCTAGTCAGAGTGGGGGAGCCTGGCAGAAGGTGAAGTGGTACAAGATGAGATGGAGACAAGTCAATGGTTTCAGCAAAAATCTTATTTTGCTGGTAGAAAATATAGGAATTGACAGATCAGAGGTGGAAATAGGGAAATGGGAAGAATCAAAGATGGCATCCAGATTTTTGGCTTGAACTGCCATCCTTCAATGTGGGAAATAATGTTACTGGAAATTCTTGTTCCAGACGCAGTTGGAAAGATTGTAGTGATACCAACTAAGTGAACGTTTACAAGACTGTGCTATTTGTCAGATACTACACCACGAGCTTTATGTGTGTATCTGTGTTTTAGCCTCTGAAGTAAGTTCTTTCTATTATGCTCATGTTACAGATGAGGAACTGAGGTCTAGAACAATTAAATAATTGTCACAAAGGCCACAAAGCTAGTAAGTGTCACAGTAGAGATTCCAGTACTAGCAGTTTGAGTCTAGGGCTGATGTTCCCAGCCCCCCTTCTCTAGACAGTTTCTCTGTACAGGAGTAAACACACTGATTTCTAAAGCTGTCTTGGATTTATTACTGAAGCACAAGTTGACTTTTGAAACTCTGTTGTTTAGGTAAATATTCACCCATTGCCCAAACAATCTGGCCTTACTTTTACACCAGGTGAAGATGAGTCTGCCTGCTTTGAGAAAGCTAATCCAAATTCAAGCCCAGGGGCAGTTTCACAACCTCTTCCTATGTCCTTTCTGGACTGATCTTTAATCTACTGGGGGGAGGAGACAGAACATAAATGGAATTGGCTACAATTATTATGTGTTTATTAATAAACGGTTTAAAAATGGGATTATATCATTCACTATTAATATGGCTTTTTAGAGTTCAACATTAGTAAAAAATGAATAGAATAACTATACCATTAACTATGAACTAACTGTTCCTAACTGAACTAGCTATAGTTAATTATTTTCTATAATGAATAAAATAAAAATCATAGCAATAACTGTCATGTAATGACCTATATCTTCCAGAACCTCTTATTGGTGCTTTATATAACATTGTCTTACTTAATCTTTTCATAACTTCCAACGTACGTTATCACCACAAGAAAACAGTCTAAAGGACGTTACATAATTTGTTTGGGATTAGAGCACCTAAGTGGTAGAATCAGGATTTGAATACACACTTTACTTTGATGATGTTCTTCTGTTTCAAACATCATTGTCTTTGTAAGCAATGAACCTACGATTGAAGTGTGTTGTTACTAGAGGAACATATCCTGGGCATGTCAGTGAACCTACAGGTGAAGAGAATTGTTAGCAGAGGAACATGTCCCAGGCATGTCAGAACCTGCCGTGGAAGTATATTGTTAGCAGAGGAACTCTTCCCAGCCATGTCAAAGAGAAAATGCTTTGGTTTGTCTCAGGTGGTAAAATTGCATTAAAATTTTCATGGATTGCCAATCAAAAATTGCTCTTTTTTTAAAAAAATTAAAAATAGTCCTTATTTTGTAATTTGAATTGTGAGATACTAATGGAAAATTCCTAAGGAAAGCTTAGACCAACCTTTACAAGAAATAAATGCTTCATAACTTGGTTAGAGTTTTTTGCTTACAATTGAGTTGCAGTCAGCATAATCCACTCTAGTTGAAAAGAGAGGGGAGTATATTGAAATGCCTCAGATGGCTTACAACACCTTCGGAAAGGCCAGAGGAGCAGGCTGTAGGCTGAGCTTTCAGAACACACCTACTAAGTGTGGGGGAGCCTGGTGGAAGCTGAAGTGGTAGAGAAGATGAGATGGAGACAAGTCAATGTTTTCAGATTTATTTTGCTGATAGAAAATATAGGAATTGACAGACCAGATGTGGAAATGGGGAAATGGACCCAGTAATGTCCATCGCAGTCTACAGAGCTGTCATAGCCAGGGAAGGAGTCTGTTGATATTGCTGAGTGTGAGGGCCTGCTGTCCCCCCAGCAGCCAGCATGTCAGATCTTGTGGAATTGTATCTGCTGGGCATACCCTAAGTCCCATCTAAAATTCCAGCTAAAATCAAAGGGGTCTGAGAAGTGGATTTTTCAGATTTCCACTCACCATACTACAGAAGGATGCAATTGGAGAGTGTTGGGATAGGAATTGGAAGAGCCAATTGCAGTACCCTCCACACTCCCTACACTTAACTTTTTTTAATCAAGTTACTCTAAATTGGAGGCTGGGTGTGGTGGCTCATGCCTGTAATCCTAGCACTCTGGTAGGTCAAGGAGAGTGAATTGCCTGAGCTCACAAGTGAGAGACCCTGACCCTAAAAATAGCTGGATGTTGTTGGTGGGCACCTGTAGTCCCAACTACTCGAGAGGCTGCGGCAGGAGGATTGCTTGAGCACAAGAGTTGGAGATGGCTGTGAGCCATGATGCCATGACACTCTACCCAGGGCAACAAAATGAGACTCTGTCTCCAAATAATAAGAAGTTACTCTAAATTGAGAACATCTAATATGTAGCCCTTCAATCAAATCTAACTTTGTATACTTTTTTAGACATTTCTGTTTGTTTTACCAAACAACATAGCACTCAGTAACTACCTAAAATAGTATGTCTCTGACTCCAGAGCAGTGATTTTCAATCTGTGTGCCTCAGCACACTGGTGTGTCATGAGAGGATCTTAGGTGTGCTGCAAAAAATTTTAAAAATCATTAATTAAATTATTTGCAAAAGACGTTCAAAGTACAGTGTATATATATATATATGTATATATATATATACATATATATATATACATATATATATATATATATATATATTTTTTTTTTTTTTTTTTTTTTTATCAACTTAAGTGTGCCGTGGAAGTTTAACTATAGGTTCAAGTGTGCTGTAAGATTAAAAAAAAAAAAAGAAAAAGAAAAAGAAAAAGAAAAACACTGCTCTGGAGAGTATGTAAGAATCACATGGACGGCGGTGCCTGTGGCTCAAGGAGTAGGGCACTGGCCCCATATGCCAGAGGTGGTGGGTTCAAACCCAACCCCGGCCAAAAAGAAAGAAAAGAAAAGAAAAAAAGAATTACATGGAGGGCTTGTTTTAAAAAAGCACATTCCTAAGAAGAGTCATCCTGAGAAATTTAGATTCCCTGTGACTGAGGAATCTGCAATGTAGACTGCACTCTCCAGATGATTACACTTTTGTCTAAACATGACGCAGCTGACTCCCCTGGCTGCAGTTGGGGTACCTTCAGTGAAAGGGGAGAACATTTGAACAGTTTGTTCAATTCAAGAAAAAGTCACGTGGCATGTTCAGCATGCACTGCCTATCTGGGAGAGCTGGTTCGGGATCTTTGCAAGTCAGGCTCATCATCTGATGTGATGGAGAAATCGATCAAGATGGTGAAGGTTCTTTGAGCTCATGCCTTTATCCCCACTGATTTTGATGATATTGGGGACCAGATTTATTCAATTTTAGTGTAATACCTGCTTCCTCAGATTAAGGATTTTTAAGAAAATTAAGAAGTTCTGTGAGACCAAACTTGTCAGACTCCTCAGTAGCTGAACAGACAGTACATCCAAATACTTTTAATTATATACATAATGAGAAAAAAAAGCCCATTAAAAATTCTAGGAAGTTCAGGAATTTAGTTGGGGCACTTAGGATCAGATAGAAAATGGAGTCTCTACTTGTTTTTCATCAGTGAATTGTTCAGAGTTCAAAAAATATTTAGAGATTTTAAAGAATTGTATAACTTTCGATTTATAGGAGATCCCCCTTTCAGAAGCAAGTCACATATAGGAAGGAGTATAAATTATGGCTTGAGTTTCTGTGGCTTTTTTTGGAGAGCCACAACCCTCAGCTTCTTGACTATCATGATAGTCCAATGTTAAGAGCAACTAATTGGCATGAAAATGAACATTGCCATCCAAAAAGTACCAGTGTCTATGACATGGTGGAGATGTGGATTTCAGAACTGTTAGGAAGGTTTTTAATTGTGTTTTCGTACTTTAGCCGGTGTTGGAAAATAGTTCTTAGAAAATAAAAAAGAAAAGAAAATAACACCCTTAATTGTAAAACCAGTCAGCATCAGATTACATAAATCTAGGTTCAAAATTTAACTACCACTGTCAGTTTTCTGAACTAGTTTGGTTTGGTACACATTATCAGTTTTATGTAGTTGATTAGAATTAGTCATTAATTAGCATCTCCTTAAAATAAAGTGCATTAGACTGTGTAGGAGATTTTTTCCCCTCTACTTTGGTATAACTGCTAAAGAGCTATATTTATAAATGGTATTAATGATCTGTTTTTTTTTTTTAACCATTGTCACTTTTTTCTTTATTTAATCATAGCTGTGTACATTAATGCAATTATGGGGAACAATGTGCTGTTTTTGTATACAATTTGAAATACTTCAATCAAACTAGTTAACATAGCCTTCACCACATTTTCTTATTAATTGTGTTAAGACATTTATATTCTACACTCAGTAGATTTAACATGTACCCTTGTAAAATGCACCATAGGTGTGGTCCCACCAATTACCTTCCCTTCACCCCTCCTCCGTCCTTCCCTCCCCCTCCTCTTACCCCTTTATCTTGGGCTATAGTTGGGTTATAGCTTTCATATGGAAGTGTGGGTGTTTATATATTGTTTTCCATAGTAGGGCTGAGTATATTGGATACTTTTTCTTCCATTCTTGAGATGATTTACAAAGAAGAATATGTTCCAGCTTCATCAAACATAAAAGAGGTAAAGTCTCCACCTTTTTTAAGGGTGCATAATATTCCATGGTGCACATATACCACAATTTATTAGTCTATTCATGGGTCAGTGGACACTTGGGCTTCTTCCATGACTTAGCAATTATGAATTGGGCTGCAATAAACATTCTGGTGCAAATATCTTCATTATAAAGTGATTTTGGGTCTTCTGGATTTATTCCTAGTAGAGGAATTGCAAGATCGAATGGCAGATCTATTTTTAGATCCCTAAGTGATCTCCAAACTTCTTTCCAAAAGGAAGGTATTAGTTTGCATTCCCACCAGTACTGAAGAAGTGTTCCCTTTTCTCCACATCCACACCAACATCTGTGGTTATGGGATTGTGTGATGTGGGCTAATCTTACTGGAGTTAGATGATATCTCAAAGTGGTTTTGACCTGCATTTCTCTGATGATTAAGGATGACGAGCATTTTTTCATGTGTCTATAGGCTGTGCCTCTATCTTCTTTAGAGAAGTTTCTATTCAAGTCCCTTGCCCACACTGAGATGGGCTAACTTGTTCTTTTCTTGCTAATGTATTTGAGTTTTCTGTGGATTCTGGTAATTCAATCTTTGTCAGAGACATAACCTGCAAATATCTTCTCCCATTCTGAGGGCTGTCTGCTTGCTTTATGTACTGTGTTCTTGGCTGTGCAGAAGCTTTTTAGTTTGATCAGATCCCAGTATATACTTATGAAATAATCTATACTGCTGGCACCAAGGGCTAGTTATTCTGTCATATATGTCTCTATTAAAAATAATAACAGCAAAACCTGTACACTCAGACCGTAGATCAAGCCTGAGGTAGAAGTCCTCTCCAGGTATCTTTCAGGCAGGGTTAAAGCTTCTGAGCTTACCTCGCTCCCATTAACCTCAGATGAGTTGTTCTCTACACACGTGAGAAATGCTGTTTTTCATGTTAACGCGACTCCTCCAGAGCTGCCTTTTCTGTTCTCCCAAGACTGCGGCGAACTTTCTAGCCCTTCTCGTCTCACCCTTTTCTTCTTTTTCTGAAAGCCTGTTATGATACACCCATAACATTCCCTCCTGCTCATTCATTCCTGTTGCCCGTCCAGCTCTGGTCTTTCAGTTCCATCACCTCCCTGACAGCTCCTCTCATCCAGGTGGGCTCCCTCAGTCGTCCTTCTGTCATTGTCACACTGACGTCTTTTTGCACTTGTTTTGTCCCTTGGACTCCCCCCTTTTACTCTCTTTTCCACTCGCTGCAGGACCCACATCAACACAGTCCTCGTGTGTTTGGCTTCTCATTCTTCCGTCTCCTACGCAGGGCGTCCGTGATAAAACGTCCTCCTTGAAGGTCGTATTCTATTCTATAAGGGTTTCCCCAGACTCCAGCTGCCACCTCTGCTCCTAAACGTCTGGCTCGGGGGGCAGCACTGGGAAGTCATGTGTGACTCTTCCCCGCTTTTACTGTGCCGGCTTTCAGTCAGTCACTAAGACCTTCCATCCCACTTCCGTATCCTCCCAGACACGTCCATTTGTCTCTATTCTCCCTGCCACTGCCCTTGTTGAGGCCCTCACTTTGTCAACCGAGGATGACTTATGTGACCTCCAATTGGGCTCCTGCCCGCAGCCTTGTGTTCTCCCTGCCCAACTCATCCTTCATTCGGATGCCTGATGATAAACCTTTACAAAGTAAATCAGATCTTGACACTTGCTTAAAATCCTTCTGCAGCTCCCCAATGACTGTAAAATAAAAGCCAGATCAATTAGAAAAATTAGGATGGCCTCCATGTCTCTCTCTAGCCTCGTCTATCTTACTTATTCCTTGAATCCTATTTTCCAGTGGTGCCAAAAACATGATATTTTATGAAAGTGCCTGTTCCCCCATTTTCATAGGCACCTGCTCCTTCCCTAGTCAGGGACTTTCCCTGCTTCCCTTTGACCTGGCTACCTCCTGGTCACCTTTGAAGAAGCTTCTCCTGGTAGAAACTACCTCTGAGCCCCTCCCTCAACCGTCCCCTTCCTCAACTCAGCTTTAGTTGTTTTTTTTTGTTTGTTTGTTTCTTTTTTTTATTATAGATAAAAATATGCACAATAGATGTGGCCCGACCCATCACCCTCCCTCCACCCCAACCTCCCCCCTCCCTTCCCCTTCCTTGGTCCTTTCCCCATAGTCTTGTGGTATAGTTGGGTTATAGCCTTCATGTGAAAGCTATAGTTTAGCTTCATAGTAGTGCTGAGTACATTGGATACTTTTTCTTCCATTCCTGGGATACTTTGCTAAGGAGAATATGTTCCAG
>CAUYPK010094661.1:0-12818 GCA_963574355.1 Loris lydekkerianus | reverse complement strand
GGTGCATCTTACAAGGGTACATGTGAAACTTAGTAAATGTAGAATGTAAACGTCGTAACACAATAACTAAGAAAATGCCAGGAAGGCCATGTTAACCAGTGTGATGAAAATATGTCAAATGGTCTATAAAACCAGTGTATGGTGCCCCATGATCACATTAATGTACACAGCTATAATTTAATAATAAAAAGAAAAGAAAAAATGTACAATATTTTTGTCAGACTCATTTTCTTCTTTAAGTTCACATATTTGCTTGTTGTATCTAGTTTCTGAAGTAGGTATGAATTTGTACAATTTTGTAATATGATAAAATGCTTTGATCTCTGTGAGATAAAGTATTATGCAAATAGCAAACATTATTTGATGCACTGATACATGAATGTTCAAGGAGCCAGACACATTTATCTTAAAGGAAATACTAATTTCAAAAGCTCCATGAGCCCTAAAAATGTACACTAGTAAACACTACAAATTTATAATTTTTTACTTTTCAGTTAAGTAAAAACAAAGAAAAAAGTTAATATAACACAAAATTTATGAAATTCATATAAAATGCTAGAATTTAAATATTCAATTTAGTGTCACCTCTCTGAAAATTAAATGTTGAGAAGTTATGATTAGTGATCTTGCCAATTATTGACAATTACGTTTCAATTCCTGTCTATATGCATTTGAGTGATGTACTTTTCCTTGTATTAACATTTTATATTTGCATATAACTTTACATAGTGCATTTATATATTTTAATATATAAATCAGAGATAATTAATACTTGGTTACAAAAGAGACAGCAGATGCACAAAGGGTTCAGGTCCCTTGCCTATAATCAGGAAAAAAGGTCTAGGTACACCTTATTTCCACTCTAGAGATGAATACCTGCAGAGCACATGAGGTGCATAATGATTATTCCCATTGGATTAGAGTGTAGAATTGAGGTGGAAGTTGGAAAAAGTTGAAAGGGTACTTGAAATCAAATATTTTTTATGAATAGAAATGGAGAAACAATTGAAGGCTATTACATAAAACTCTCCTAATCAGATCTGTGGTATGAGAAGGTTAATGGTGAGAGGATGAAGATCAATGGGAACAGAGGCAGAGACTAAATAATAGGTAAGTGGAATAGTTCCAAAAGCAAGGCAATGTTGAACAAAACCATTCAGAGACTAACTGGATGATTGGAAGAGTTCAGAAAACACCATTCAGGAAGCAGTCTGATTATAGACAAGGCTAAGTGTTCAATGACTGGAAAAACACAGACTGCAGAAATTAAAGAGGACACAGAGATTACACTCCTCTTCCTCACCTGAATTCCAAACCAATTGTTAAATGGGATGCAGAAATCCAAAAGATGAAGGTATATAAGTCTACTTCAAGGAAGGAGTTTGGCTTGCTGTGCTATAATTAAACGATCTTACGTACAGGACCACTCAGTGGGTGGCTGGTATGAACTGCATTGGTACACAGCCGTGGGGAAGCTGGGGTGCCTGACAGTGTGTCTTTATGGGCAACATGTTTCTGGAAAAAGTGGGAAGGTGGAGTTGAACTAAGCATGCTCAGTTCCTTCCTTCCAAATTTACCAATCAGAAAGTCACCTTTCCTCTTGCGAGGAATGGAAAACAAGTGTTAAGGAAAAAAACCAACCAAACAAGATTTGACCAAAAGATTTTTCTAGGGAAGTTTCTCCACAGGAAAACATGGAGACTTGGACATAAGGGAAATATCATAACAAAATCACCATTGAATGACTTATATTTAACTTTTGTCTGTAGGAAATGACTAGAGTTTCTTGGTGTCAGCACTAATGAAATATATGGCCAGTTTTTTCTTAGAGGGAGTGCTCTTGTGCAACGCGGGATGTTGAAATATATTTTTGGCCCCTTTCTACTAGACACCAATCTCATCCCACAGGTCTGACACCCCAAAATGTCTCCGAGTGTTACCAAATTTCCTCTGAGGACCTAACTCCCCCTCATCCTCCAATTGAGAATCATTGGCCTAAATGAAGAAAGCTTTTTCTTAACTTAAGCATTCTTGCGCAACCATTCCTTTCTTGCCCTTACAAGTCTAAGTTTTAATCTTTATAAATTAATTATGCATGAATCTCTGTAAGCGTATTAACATTTCCTTCCTTTTTAGGTTCAAAGGATTATGTCTGTCATTATGGGGGAAATACAATTTTCATTGAAACTGAAATTAAGGGATGCCATTGATAACAAGAAATAGCTGGGAGAACGCTAGTGGGAATTCGTTATATGTAGCAGTTCCCTTGTTTGAAAGGATATCCTTTTGTTTGTAAAATATTTTTAAAATTCTTCAGAGGGAGAAGACTATATTACGTGTTATACAAGGAAATAGGTAGGAGAAAGCTGCCTTGGTACCATTATGATTACAAACAACCTTCTCACTGTTGTTTTTACAGGCATTCAATTATGTGTTCTCTGAAGATACTATTTCAGCGTTGGGGTGTGATTATATCTATCTGGAACAGGAAGGAATACCACTGTGGGAGATTTAACATAAAATTAAAAAGCCATAAATACTCCACAATTTTCCATAATTTTTGTGAGTACACACAGCATTAGCATTTGAATAACAAGATTTAGGTTCAAGGATCAGATTTGCTCCTGATTTGATTCTTTACCTTGAAAAATTCATTTCACAGTTTTAGGATGGAGGGAATGAGTTGGCGGCATAGCAACCCTGCACAGTGCTCTATACTGGAGTAGAAGGAGTGGATTTTTTTTCTTTTTCCTGATTCATACTTGTCCTGAAGGTATATGTCTTTCTTTATCATTTAGGGAGTCTTTCCACTTGGCAGATCTTGAGCTTTGCCCCAAGTCTTTCCTTGCAAAAGTCAGTTTCCTATCTGTTTTTTTGGGCTCTACTCTTGTAATTTTCTTCCTGTATTTTCAGCTCTTTGCAGCTTTATTGTAACTTTTTGGGGTTTTTTATTGATAGATGAATGGTCATAACCAGAATTTAGAAATCAGATACATTTAAATATAAATAATTGAGAATGTAAACTGTCATAGAACCATTCAAAAGCATTATAATGTAATGACGAAGAATGATTACATAAAAATCTGGGTTATTTATTTCTGTTTTTACCAGACTATATGCTATATATTATTTCTTATGGAATATATCACTTTATATTATGTTTTTGTCATTACAGAGTTTTATAAAACATTAAATAAATAAAAAATAAATGTTTTTAACATAAGAGAAAGGGGTAAATAATAGTAACGAGATGAAGAATGTGTACCCAATGTTTAACTTAAAAAGAATATTATAAAGTTCTTTGTTAACCTCAAGACATAACAATTATTCTGAACCTTGTGATCATTAATTTTTTTCTTTCTTATACTTATCTACCATTTTGTCACATATTTATCATGAATATTTATGTAATACTGAAAATTTCTATAAACATACAAGTGATGATCAAATTTTTATAAAGTATATATAATAATTTATTAAACTTCTAATATTAGACATTTAGCTTATTTTATATTAGTGTTATACAACTTTATCCATAGACTTTATTCATATTTTCAATTACTTGAGAAAATATTCAAAGAAGTTATAGAGTTAAAAACACTTATTTTTAAAATCTTTGATTTTGTGCTTAAGTCACTTTTCTGAAAAGTTGGTATTAGTTTTCAGTACAGTGATTTACTAGGTAGGATTTTTATTCAGAAAACATGAGGTAAAGCCTGAATTTACCTTTAGCTGTGTACCTGGGCAAGTTTTTAATTGCTCTATGCCTCTTTATTTACTTTTTTGGACAGTGATACAAATAAATACCTACTTCATAAGGATATTGTGGATATTTAATGGAGTAATATAGTTTAATGTAAATATGCTGTTTGCAAAATCCTTAATACAACTGCTTGATAAATATCGGTAACAATATATGAGTGTGATACACTAATAGCATACTTTTGTGAATATTAACATGTATATTTTATGAAATGTTTGCTAATAACCTAAGTAAAAATTATATTCTCATTTTAAATTTCCTCACTTTATTACTTATGTTTCTATATGTGTTTATTTATGTAACTAGAATTTCTTTCTGCTGTAGGTCTTCGGTCTTGGGGATTCAAAGAATGAACCCATGGACCACAGATCACTGGTAAGATAGGATTTATTAGACAGAAAGTAATACAGAAGGAATAAAAATCATCAGAGCTTCTGACAAAGGGGAAGACTCAAGTGGGAAGTCTTCGTGTGCGTTATTTTATCTCACACAGATCTGAGATGATTTATAAGATTTTCTTTTTTTATAGATAGAGTCTCACTTTGTCACCCTTGGTAGAGTGCCATGGTGTCATAGTTTACAACAACCTCAAACTCTTGGGCTCAAGCAATTCTCTTGTCTCAGCCTCCCAAGTAGCTGGGACTACAGGCACCTGCCACAACACCTGACTATTTTTAGAGATGAGTTCTGGCTCTCACTCAGGCTAGTCCCAAACCTGTGAGCTCAGGCAATTTACCCACCATGGCCTCCCACAGTGCTAGGATTACAGGTGTAAGCCACCATGCCAGGCAGTGTATAAAGATGTTGATAATTACTTTTGGCCAGGACTTGGTAGATGGGTGACACTTTTTCAATGTTAATGAGTATATTAACAAATGAATGAATGAAGTCCCTCCTGTTCAAGGCAAAAGGGCAGGGAATTCCCCTTAGAAGAGGACCAATTGCTTACATGAAATTGCCCAGGCCTATGAAATGGGGGTTCCCTGCCTATCCCTGAATGGGGGGGGAAGGAACCCTGTATCATTTATATGTATTAGAAAGCCATGCCTATCTCATTGACGAAAAGGGAAATTTGTATTCCTATGAATTTGCATTAACTATCTAATTACCAAGGAATTTAACTATTTTTATGCAATATGTTTTGCAATTGTTTCTCTCATTTTGTTTTTTATTTTATAATATATAACCCCAATTACCCTGGTTTGATAAATTCACATTGCAGCCTGCATAAAATTATCACCTGTACCCCTATAAGGATATATAACTGTTATGTACCAAGAATAATTAAAAAAAGGGAAAACATAAAATAAAATTTATATGCAATACAATATTTGAATCCTATTCTTGGTGCCTTTTCCCAAAGATGTTATGTTTAGAATATGTTTCCTCATTTAAAAAAATTAATCTAAATTTTCTTACAGTTAAGCAGTTTTGTCTCCAAAATGAAATATATCAGGTATTTAATTTATTCTAAGTTACCCCATTAATTCCAAGAGTTTCTAAGCAGAAGTTCTATGGTTTTGAATAAAAAGAAATTATTATTAGAAAATGGCTCTTATTTATGTATCCTATTACTATTTGTTCTAGCTTTAAGAGGTGAACTACCATTGTTTTCTTGTTAATAACAAATATATGTAATGACACACACTATTTATCATATAAAAAAAACCTTCTGTTTTCAATTTTTCAGCATTTTAATAAGGAACAGTTGCTAAATTTTAGTATATTTTTAATGATACTGTTAGCTATTAACCCTTGGAAGTGGATATCTGGGACTTTGTACAATTATGACCAGTTTCTGAGCAAAACAAATTGTCCAGATAATTGGCATATTCTATATTCTTTAAAATTTACATATAAAAGTTGCACATGTTTGGAGGTACAAGTGATATTTTTAATACATGCATACATTATGTAATGATCAAATTAGGGTAATTGCAATATCCATTACTGCAAACATTTTTCTTTTCTTTGTGTTAGAAACATTATAATTCTTCTGTTCTAGATACTTTGAAATATGCAATAAACGGTTGTTAACTATAATTTCCCTACTGTTGTATATTCAGTATAATTATCTATAGCTTCAAGCCTTATGTCTTGGATGCTAGGCTTGGATCATGTTCTTTCTTATGCTAAGATAAATTCTTGCTATTAATTTTTTCTAAGCAATAATATAAAGAAAGTATAACAATGATAACATGTTGACAATGATTACATGATGATGACAATGGCAATAATGATAAGTAACACTGAGTGTTTATCGTATGTGACTTCATGCAGTAAACTTTACATGCTTCATTTTATTTAATCTTATTATTAAATGAAAAAACAGCCACCCAGAGAGGTTAGGAAATGTGACGAGCATGGAGTATCTAAATGAAGATAATAAATGGGAGCGGACACTGGGAATGTGAATTTAGACCCTCACCTTTATTCCTTGGTAAGACTTGCTTCTGTAAATTCTTCAGGTCTATTACGGAGATTACAGGGTTTGGGTCTCCTGATTTCTGTGTCTCCAAAGCCAAGGTAGCACCTTCGTGTGCTTCTCTGGTTAGTATCGTTTGAATAGCTGAAATCCAAATTGGGATTTTTTAAGGAGAAAATGATGGGATCTAAGGGCCATGGATGGGAAAGTGAAATACCCGAGTTATTACTAGCTTGTTAGTGAGTTCCTGTGCAAATAGGAAATTGTAGTTTACCTCTCAGGACAGTGAAGCCTCTCTGTCCTAGAATCATAGAAACTATGAAGATTAATGAATCTTTTTCTAATTTCTTTGATGCTGTTCATACTATTTTCTATTAAATTATGAACCATATGGTTACCAGTGTATGAAATTTTTCTAAACTTTCCCTCATAATTGATGTAATTAGGGTAAAGTCCCTTTGGATTTTGGCTTGTTTTCTTCCATAGATAGTTTGTAGTCCTGTTGCTATTTTATTTCTTTTGTTTCTCAAATATGCATTTTGAAGGATGGAAGGCAGAAACTAATTAAATTCCCTGGTCACATAACCTAGAAATCTCTATAAATCTAGTTTAAAATTTAACTATAATGTATAGTGAATTTATTGTGTTGTATATCTAGAATTATTTTGACAGATATGACCTGGCAAAGCCAGGTCAAGAGCACTGGTTCATACCCATAATCCTAGCAATTTGAGGGCTGAAGCCAGATGATTACTTTAGGTCAGGAGTTCAAGACCAACCTGAGCAGGATTGAGACCCCCCCCCCCACACACACACACTAAAAAAAGTAGAAAAATTAGTCAGGAACTGTGGTGGGTACCTGTAGTCCCAGCTACTCGGGAAGCTGAAACAGAAGGATCACTTGAACTTAGGTGTTTGAGGTTGCTAGAGGTGAGCTAAGCTAAGGCCATTGCACTCTAGCCTGGGGTAACAGAGTGGACTCTGTCTCAAAAAACAAATTAGTTAAGGCAAATATACTTACAATATGATGTCCAGTCTGGTAACATGATCTCTACAGATTTGTTTCTATTTTTTAAAATTGCATTGGAAATTTGGGGTTTTTTACTGGTTTCAAATCAAATGAAGTACTATTTTATCAAGGTTCTTCAAAGTATGATGTGGGTACTTTGATGAGAATTGCATTACAAAAGAAAAAGATGGAGACTTTACATTTTCTGGATTTACCTAGATGGAGTTGAAGTATATTCTTCTTAGTAAAGTATCACAAGAATGAAAAAGCAAGTATCCGATGTACTCAATACTAATATGAAGCCAATAAAAAACAACTACACACCCACATGAGAGAAAAACACAAGTATCTTCAAGTGGGGGAGGGAGAGAAAGGGGAGCGAAGGTGGGAGGGGGATTGGTGCCTCTGCACCATGTAAGAGTATATGGCCCTGGATGAAGGGCTCAACTACAACTTGAACCTTAACCTTAGAAATGCAAACAATGTAACCCAATCATTTGTAACCTATTAATCTGAAAAATAAAATTACAGAAGCAAACTACATAACCAAAATATATTTATCCCCATAATATACTGAAATGATTTTTTTAAAAGTGAAATAATTAAATATAAACCTACTATGTGGTTCAGTCACTCCATTTTTTATTGGTAAACTACAATGCTGACCACAGCTTTATGCTATTAAAGCTGCTATGAGATTTGCACGTTAATCTTCATATGGGCATATGCCTTATTTCTCTTGTGTAAAACTTTAACTTCAAAATGGTAGAGAAATTGTCTGCATTGTCCCTGATCCCAACTTAGTGCCTAGCATAGCGTCTGGTCATAGTAGGAGTTCAAATACTGGTTGACTACAAGAACATGATTTACTAGGGACCCTGTTTTGTCAATAGGTCAATGAATAAACAAATTAAAGCAAGTGAATACCATGGACTTTTACTTCACACTAAAAAAAAATGAGTTCTAGATTTATGCAACAGAGCGAATGAATCGCAAGATAATTGTGAAGTAAAAAAAGTCAGACAAGAAAGAGATCATACTGTTTGATTCCATTTATGTAAAACTCTAGAAAATGTAAATCATTTTGTGATGACAGAAAGCAGATTAGAGATTACCTGGGGTATCAGAGGTTAGAAGAGGTGGGGCAGAGAAATTAGAAAAGGGTATGGGGAAATCTTTGGGTGTGATACCTACTTTCATGATCTTGACTGTGGTGATTTTATCGGTATATACATATATCGATGATCATCAAATTGTACACTTTAAACATGTGTAGTTTATCTTGACTTTGGTTCTCTGTATTTACCTATCTCTCAAAATTTTGTAGGGTTGATTTTTTGTGACATCAATTCTTGGATGGATCTAAGAAGATAGACTTTCAGTTTAAAAATCAGGTTTTTTGATTTTTCTTGTGAGCACAAGATCTAAAAATAAAGTCCTTCTAATTTATTTTTTAATTCATTACAAACATCACCTGAAGTACTCACTATTTTGTTCCAGGATAAAAGGAATGGGTTGCAACTCAGAAAACAGCAAGATGTGTATTCCTACATAAGAAATAGTTCTTAACAACAGAGATTTATATATATAAAAAAAAAAAGAAAGAAAAGAAATAGTTCTTAGGGAAACAAAAAGACAATGGGGAAAAAAATAGCAGCAAGGAAGCTAGCATATGCCAAAGTACCAGAGCAGACTTTAAACACAGCCAAGCTTTCTGCCAAATTAATATAAACTCTCACACCAAAAGTCAAATTATCTCAATTTCTATTACCCTACACATCATTTTTGTTTTTCACAAAAAAAATATAAATCAGATTAAAAGTCAATAAAAAAGACAGTCCAAAGAGACAAAGTAAGGATGAGAACTAGACTCAGATGTGATACAGATGTTGGAATCATCAGACAAACATTTTTATTAATTAATTAATTTATTTTTTTGAGACAGAGTCTCACTATGTCACCCTCAGTAGAGTGCTGTAGTGCCACAGCTCACAGCAATCTCCAACTTTGGGGCTTAAACAATTCTCTTGCCTTAGCCTCCTAAGTAGCTGGGACTACAGGTGCCCACCACAATGCCCAGCTATTTTTTGGTTGTAGTTGTCATTGTTGTTTGGCAGGCTCAGGCTGGGTTCGAACCTGCCAGCTCCAGTGTATGTGGCTGGCACCCTAGCCACTGAGCTACAGGCACCAAGCCAATTTTGAAATAGCTAAGAAGTCAATGGAGAAATGATAATCTTTTCAAAAAATAGTACTGAAACCAAAAATAAGAAAAAAACAAAGAATAATGACACAAACTCTCTACCTTTCACAAAATTTAAAATTTAACTCAAAATACATCACGGACCTAAATGTAACTTAAAGTTTTCTATTCTGCCAATAACACTTAAGAAAATAAGAAGAAAAGCCACAGAGTAGGAGAAAATATTTGAAGAACATATAATCCGATAAGTGACTTATATCTAAGATAAACAAAGAATTATTAAAACTTAACAATAAGAAACCAAAGAACCTTTAAAAATGGGCAAATTTTCTGAACAGATGCCTCATCAAAGAGATATACAGATGGAAAGTAGGCATATGAAAACTACTTATCACTGTATGCCATTAAAGGATTGTGAAATAAAACAATAAGATAATACTGTCTACTTATTAAAAGACTAAAATCGAAAAATTCCTAACGATACCACATGCTAGAGAAAATGTGGAGCAGCAGGAACTTTCATTCATTGGTGGTGGGAGTGCAAAATTCACAATCACTTTGGAAGAACGTTTCACAACTTCTCACAGAAATAAACATAGTATAACCACATGATCCCGAAGTCACGGTCCTAAGTATGTACCCATTTGAGTTCCAAACTTACATCTACAAAAATCCTGTGCATAAATATTTTTAGTAGCTTAATTTATAATTATTCAAATCAAGATGACTTTCTAAGGTTAAAGAATAAACAAACTCTGATATGTCCATCTAAGGATTATTACTCAGCAGTAAAAAGAAATCATCTATCAAAGTACAAAAGGATATGAAGGAACCATGCATGGGGAAATAAAGGCATATTGATTTGTGAAAGAAACAATTCTGAAGAAAAACAAACAAACCATATATCTACATCATGTATGATTCCAACTATGTGACATTTTCTTTAAAAAGCAAAAGTATATAAATAGTGAAAGGATCAGTGATTGCTAAAGTTTTGGGTGAAAGAGAAGAAAAATAAATAGGTGAGGCATAAAATACTTTCAGGGTGTGGAAACTATTCTGTGTGATACTGTAATGGTGGATATATGACAGTATGCACTTGTTAAAATTCCTATTATTATACAACACAAGAAGCATTAATATAAACCGTGGTCTTTAGTTAAGAATGCATTTGTTCATTAGTTATAACAAATGTATCCGTCCGATGCAAGATGTTAACAATAGTGGAAACTGTATGTGTGAAGAGCTCAAGAATAGTCTGATCTATTTTTTTCAATTTTTCTGATAATCTAAAATGAATCAAAAAATAAATTTTATTAATTAAAAATATATACCAACAAGAAAAAATAATTCAGAAATTTAATTTTCTTGTACTGTAGTCACTACAAAGATCATTTTACTTTTATGCAAGAGCAATAGTTATAAAATAAATTGACATTTACAATTTATCATTTAAGATAACATAAAAATGGCTTGGCACCTGTAGCTAGTGGTTAGGGTGCCAGCCATGTGCACCAGGGCTGGAGGGTTCGAACCTTGTCTGGGCCTGCTAAGCAACAATGAAAACTGCAACCAACGAAAAATAGCTGGGTGTTGTGGTAGGTGCCTGTAGTACCAGCTATTTGGAAGCCTGAGGCAAGAGAATCACTTAAGCCCAAGACTCTGAGGTTGCTGTGAGCTGTGATGCCATGGCACTCTACCTTTACACAGTAAGACTCTGTCTCCCAAAATAAATAAAATAAAATAAAAATATAAAGTACCTAAAAATTCTTCTAATAAAAAATATGCATGATTTCATGCAAAGAATTATAAAAATTTATAGAATACATTTGCTAACATATAAATAAATAGAAAAATATGCCTTGTTTATATATTAAATTATTTGAAACCATAAAGATATCTATTATTTGCTCCAGAATGATTTATATAATCAGTGCAAAAATATTGAAATTGATAGGTATACCAATAAAAATGACCATGTATTTTTGTGTTGCTATAAAATAATACCTGAAGCTGGATAATTTGTAAAGAGAAGAGGATATTTGGCTCACAGTTTTGCAGGCTGTACAGAAGCATGGTGTCAGGATCTGCCTCTGTTGAGGGCGTTAGGAATCTTTCACTCAGGGCAGAACAAAAGGGGGAGCTGGTGTGTACAGATTGCAGGGTGAGAGATGAGGCAAGAGAGAAAGGAAAGGTGCCAGGCTATTTTTAACAACCAGCTCTTGGCCAGGTGTAGGGGGTCATAGCTATAAATAATCCTATCAGTTTGAGAGGGTAAGCAGGAGGATTTCGTGAAGCTTGGGCAACACATTAAGACCCTGTTTCTAAAAAAAATTTGAAAAAAAGTTGGCTGAGCATGATGGTGCCACTGTAGCAGAAAAGTAACTGTAGACAACATGTAAATGAAAGAATACAACTGTGTTCAAATAAAACTTTATCAATAAAACCACAGAATATAATTTGTTCACACGTGGAACATAGGAACAAAGATAAACTAGCAAATGTATTACCTTTTTTTTTTTTTATTGTTAAATCATACCTGTGTACATTAGTGGAATCAAGGAGTATAATGTGCTGGTTTCATATACAATCTGAAATATTCTCATCAAACTGTTTAACGTAGCTTTCATGGCATTTTCTTAGTTATTGTATGTAGGCATTTGTATTCTGCTTTTAGTAAATTTCACCTGTACCCCTTCTAAGATGCACCGTAGGTGTGGCCCCACTCATTACCCTCCCATCACCCTAATGTCCCTCCACCCTAACCTCCCCCCTCCCTTTCCCTTCCTTGGTCCTTTCCCCACAGTCTTGTGCTAGAGTTGGGTTATAGCCTTCATGTGAAAGCTATAATTTAGCTTCACAGTAGAGCTGAGTACATTGGATACTTTTTCTTCCATTCCTGAGATACATTGCTAAGAAGAATATGTTCCAACTCCATCTATGTAAACATGAAAGAGGTAAAGTCTCCATCTTTCTTTAAGGCTGCGTAATATTCCATGATATACATGTACCACAATTTGCTAGTCCGTTCGTGGGTCGATGGGCATTTGGGCTTCTTCCATGATTTAGCACTTATGTCTTTGTTATATTGTGACTTTTGGTCTTCTGGGTATAAACCTAGTAATGGAATTATAGGATCAAATGGCAGGTCTATTTTTAGGTCTCTAAGTATTCTCCAAACCTCCTTCCAGAAGAAATGTATTAGTGTGCATTCCCACCAGCAGTGTAGAATTGTGACCTTTTCTCCACATCCACACCAACATCTCTGGTTTTGGAATTTTATTATGTGGGCTACTCTTACTGGGGTTAGGTGATATCTCAAAGTAGTTTTGATTTGCATTTCTCTGATGATTAAGGATGATGAGCTTTTTTTCATGTGTTTGTAGATTTTGCGTCTGTCTTCTTTAGAGAAGTTTCTCTT
>CAUYPK010094660.1:0-18655 GCA_963574355.1 Loris lydekkerianus | reverse complement strand
TGCTGGACTTCTCACTAGCAATCAGCCCCACTCTTAAGATGAAATTTAGAATAAACAGTTGCTATTGATTTATAGTATAGTCTGAGGTCTGGTAGCATGATTCCTCTTGCTTTGTTTTTATTTCTGAGTAATGTCTTGGCTGTTCGAGGGTTTTTTTTATTCCATATAAAATGAAGTATTATTTTTTTCAAGATCTTTAAAGTATGATAGTGGAGCTTTGACAGGGATTGCATTAAAATTGTATATTGCTTTGGGTAGTATGGACATTTTAACAATGTTGATTATTCCCAGCCATGAGCATGGTATGTTTTTCCATTTGTTAACATTTTCAGCTATTTCTTTTATTAGAGTTTCACAGTTCTCTTTATAGAGATCTTTCACATCCTTTGTTAGATAATCTCCCATATATTTCATCAATCGATAGTCATCAAAACAGCATGGTACTGGCACAAAAACAGAGAGGTAGATGTATGGAACAGAATAGAGAACCAAGAGATGAACCCAGCTACTTACCGTTATTGGATCTTTGACAAGCCAATTACAAACATTCAGTGGGGAAAAGATTCCCTATTTAACAAATGGTGCTGGGTGAACTGGCTAGCGACCTGTAGAAGACTGAAACTAGACCCATACCTTTCACCATTAACTAAGATGACTCTCACTGGATTAAAGATTTAAACTTAAGACATGAAACTGTAAAAATACTAGAAGAAAGTACAGGGAAAATTCTTGAAGAAATCAGTCTGGGCAAATATTTTATGAGGAGAACCCACCCCCTCCACCACCCACCCCCGGCAATTGAAGCAGCTTCAAAAATACACTACTGGGACCTGATCAAACTAAAAATCTTCTGCATATCCAAGAACACAGTAAAGTAAAGCAAGCAAACAGCCCTTAGAATGGGAGAAGATATTTGCAGGTTATATCTCTGACAAAGGTTTAATAACCAGAATCAACAGAGAACTCAAACGTATAAGCAAGAAAAGAACAAGTGATCCCATCGCAGGCTGGGCAAGAAACTTAAAGAGAAACTTCTCTGAAGAAGACAGGCGCATGACCTACTGACATATGAAAAAATGCTCATCATCCTTAATCATCAGAGAAATGCAAATCAAAACTACTTTAAGATATCATCTAACTCCAGTAAAATTAGCCCATATCACAAAATCCTAAAACCAGTGATGGTGGCGTGGATGTGGAGAAAAGGGAACACTTCTATACTGCTGGTGGGAATGCAAATTAATACATTCCTTTTGGAAAGATGTTTGGAGAACATTTAGAGATCTAAAAATAAACCTGCCATTCAATCCTACAATTCCTCTACTAGGTATATACCCAGAAGACCAAAAATCACATTATAACAAAGATATTTGTATCAGAATGTTTATTGCAGCCTCATTCATAATTGCTAAGTCATGGAAAAAGCACAAGTGCCCATCAATCCATGAATGGATTAATAAATTGTGGTATATGTACACCATGGAATATTATGCAGTCTTATAGAAAGATGGAGACTTTACCTCTTTCATGTTTACATGGATGGAGCATATTCTTCTTAGTAAAGTATCTCAAGAATGGAAGAAAAAGTATCCAATGTACTCAGCCCTACTATGAAACTAATTTATGGCTTGCATGTGAAAGCTATAACCCAGTTATAACCTAAGAATATAGGGAAGAGGGAGAAGGAGGGGGGGATGGGTGGAGGGAGGGTGATTGGTGGGATCACACGTATGGTGCATCTTACAAGGGTACATGTGAAAATTAGTAAGTGTAGAATATAAATGTCTTAACATAATAACTACGAAAATGCCAGGAAGGCTATGTTAACCAGTGTGATGAAAATATGTCAAATGGTATATAAAACCAGTGTATGGTACCCCATGATTGCATTAATGTACACAGCTATTATTTAATAATAATAAAAAAAAATGAACAATTGCTGCCTTGGTAATTTAGTCAAATTTCTGACTTTATTTTTCTATAATATCTAAAACCAAAATTATCAAACTATGTATATTTCACCTGTATCAGTCACTGTAATTAATATCTTCTGGCACTCTGGTAGATACTCATGTCAAACTGGAAAAAGAATAGGTGAAATATTAACAAAATACATTTAACATGTAAAGCAAATCATCAGAGAGAAAGTTGTTCCAAGTGTTAGAAAACTCTAAAGAATGATTTTACGTGTGACCTTGACCATGTGGAAGGCAATGAATCTTGCTTTTCCAAAGTTGCTTCAGAGAATAATGCTTTAAAAGTGTATACCTTTGTTCATAATAAATAGCATGATTTTTTTCTACAAAGGGCTTCCAAAACTGAAGAAAGAAATTTGTATTGCTGGCTCTGTCCCATCCCCTGGGTTTCATTGTGAGAATGCGTTAGAAAGGAGGAGGTGTCCAGAGCAAGAGTTTCTGAGCTAAAAGTATACCTGCTGCTGGATGATGTCCTGAATACAGGGTGAGGAGCCGAAACCCTGGCTAGCAAATTTCCGTCTTGTCCCTTTTAAACTCTTGTTGATTGGCTGAATCCATACATTGATGATAAAACCAAAAGATGCTAGCAAAAATTCAACAGCCTGAAATTGACATGCAGAGGGCAGGGAAAGGCAAATACTTTGTCTCAGAAGTTTTAAATTTTCTGTTTAGATAGCTTTGCCTTCACTGTGGCTGTGGTCGTGTCTGTGGTCATCCGACCTTTCAATGGCATCCCTGAAAGTTTAGTTTGACCCTGCGTTGCTAAGAATTTTGGCTTCTAGGTCCTCTTATCTTCAAAGACATTTGCACTAAGAATTTCCACCCCAAATTTTGGAATCCTTGTAAACATCTCATCGTTTCCACCCTTTGCTTTGGTAACTTGGAATATATTTCTGCCAGTAACAAGCTCACAAAAATATAGAGGGAGAAAACAGGAGATTAGTTTCTGTCCAAAGTCTGTGTGTTGGAAAGCAGATTGTTCAACTCTGAAAGTGACCCTGACTAATGCAGTACTCTGATAAAAGCTGTCCTCCTGGGAATACTTCAGAAGGATCTTGGCCTTTAAAAACCATAAAACCTGTTTTGCTAAGAGATCTGCAGATGTGATGTATTTGTAACTGCTGGTGACCAGAATTGGACTGGCCATCCCTTGTGAACTGAAGCTCACCAGAGCCTAAAACCTATAACACTTTTACTTAAATGTCAAAAGGTTATGTTTTATTTTTGTTCCAAAACTATCAGGAATTCAAGGCAGAACTTTGGCAAAGATTTTAAAACAGAAAAACAAAACAAAGAAACATAAACAACACTGGGAAAAAGTATAGAGATATTAGAGTATGGTGCTACCTGGTTTGACCTCTGTCCATTGTAATAATAACCTCTTGGTGATACATCTCTTCTTATATTTACTTTTAATCTACCTGTATTTATGATGATTTTTATAATGAATAAAGGAGAGACACAAAGATAAAATTCAAAGGATTTAAAACAATCCACTTCTACCACCTTGCTCCAGTGTGCAAAATATCACTTCAAGTCAAAGTTCTTATTTTCAATGCATGTGTTAACATATCTTGTATTTTATACAACAAGACCATATTTTTACCTACTTTTGATTCTAAACCTTTACTATTGTGAATAATGCTATAATAAATATGAGTACAGGTATCTTTTTGATAGAATGACTTCTTGTCTTTGGGTAGTCAGTAGTGAAATAGCTAGATCAAATGATAGTTTTATTTTTAGTTTTTTGGGTTTTTTTTGAGTAATCTCCATACTGTTTTCCATAGAGATTGGACTAATTTACATTCCCACCAGTAGCATATAATCATTCCCTTTTCTCTGCATGCTTACCAAGATCTGTTGTTGTTGTTATTATTATTATTATTATTATTATTTTACTTTTTAATAAAAGCCTTTCTGACTGGTGTAAGATAGTGTCAATTTACATTTCTCTCACAATTAGTGATGTTGAGTCACATTTTTTATATGATTATTAGCTATTTGCATGTATTCCTTTGAAAAATGTCTCTTCATGCCCTTTGCTCATTTTTTAATGGAGCTATTCAGGGTTTTGTACTGAGTTCCTTGTAGGCTCTGGGTACTAGTCTTTTATTTGTTGCATTTGTTTTGAAGTTTTAGTTAAGAATTTTTTGACTAGACAAATGTCCAGAGGAGTTTTCACTAGGTTTTCTATAGAAAATTTAGTTTTCTTACATTTAAGTTTTTAACCAGTCTTAAGTTAATTTTTATGAATGGTGGGAGACAGGTGTTTGGTTTCATTCTGCATAGGCAATTCAATCTTCCCAGCACTATTTAGTGAAAAAGCTGTCCTCACTTCAGTGTATGGTTTTGTCTATTTTGTCATAGACTAGTCAGATGTAGGTATGTGGGTTTATTTCTAAGTTATTTATTCTGTTATGCTGATCCTTGCTTTTATTTTGATACTAACACAATGCTATTTTGATTACTACACCCTAGTAGTATAATTTGATGTCAGGTAATGTGATGCCTCCAGCTTAGTTCTTTTTGCTTAGGATTTTTGTGTATATTTGAGATACTTTTTTGATTCCATATGAATTTTCAGATTGTTTTAGCTAATTTTATAAAAAATGGCATTAGATTTTTATGGGAATTATATTGAATCTATAGATTGCTTTGAGCACTATGGCCATTTTAATGATAAGGTATAATATGATAGGACCACAAGCATAGATGTTTTTCCATTTGTTTGAATCATCTAAAATTTCTTTCATCAGTCTTTTGTAGTTTTACTTGTAGGCATCTTTCACCTTCATAATTAAATGTATTCCTAGGGGATTTTTTGTTTTTTGTTGTTGTTGTTTTAGCTCTTGTAAATGGAATTGACTTTTATTTTTAATTTCAGATTAATATGAGGGTACAAACAATTAGGTTACAATGTTTGCATTTGTTAGGTGAGATCCCTATTGTAGTTGTTCCCTTCATCTGGGGGCTGTGCCACGATCCCTTCCATTGTGCTCATTAGGTAAGAGCACACCAATGCCCTCCCTTCTCCCCTTGCACTCTTCCCTCTTCTCCTTCCCCCCAACTTGAATTAAATTAAATTTCTGTTGTGTGGATGTGTATTAATTTGTCTACTGACTTCATCTTAGTATTTCCTACACTGGATACTTGCTTTTCCATTTTTGAGATACTTTACTAAAGAGAATGTTCTCTACCTCTATCCAGGTTAATACAAAAGATATAAAGTCTCCACCTTTTAATGGCTTTATTTCATGGTGTACATATATCACAGTTCATTAATCCATTCATAAGTTTATGGGCATTTGGGTTGTTTCCACATCTTGGTGATTGTAAACTGAGCTGCGAGACACAATCCAGTGCAAATGTCCCTATGATCAATTTTTTTTTTTTTTCCTTCTGAGCATATACCTAGTATTGGGATTGCAGGATCAAATGGAAGGTCTATTTTGAACTCTTCAAGGAATCGCCACACTTCTTTCCAAAGAGGTTGCATTAGTTTACAATTCTACCAACAGTGTAAAAGTGTTCCCTTCTCTCTACATCCACACCAGCATCTGCAGCTTTGGGACTTTGTGATATGTGCTGTTCTCACTAAGGTTAGGTGGTATCTCCAGGTGGTTTTGATTTGCATTTATCTAATGATTAGGGATGATGAGCATTTTTTATATGTTTGTTAGCTATTTGTCTGTCTTCTTCAGAAAAGGTTCTGTTCATATCTTTTGCTCAGTAGTAGATGGGATTATTTGCCCTTTTGTTGTTGATTATTTTCAATTCTCTGTAGATTCTAGTTATAAACACTTTGTCAGATTCATAACATGCAAATATATTTTTCCATGCTAAAGGTTGTCTGTTTGCTTTAACTATAGTATCCTTAGCTGTGCACAAGCTTTTTAACTTAATTGAGTCCCATTTCTTTATTTTTTTGTTGTTGTGATTACCAATGAGGTCTTCATAAACTCCCTGGGCTGATATCATGAAGAGTTTTTCCCATGGTTTCTTCCAGGAATTTCATGCTGTTATAACTTAGATTTAAATCTTTCATCCATCATGAGTCAAATTTTGTAAGTGGTGAAAGGCGCAGGTACAATGTCAGTCTTTTACATGCGGTATCCAGCTTTCCCAGCATCGTTTATATAATAGGGATTCCTTTTCCCACTGTGTGCTTTTGTTTGGTTTATCAAAGTTCAGGTAGCAATAGGATGGTTTCATCTTTAGGACATTTTTTATGCCAATACTCTGCTGTTTTGATCACTCTGGACTTGTAGTGTACCCTGAAGTCTTGTAGAGTGATGCCTCTGAATGTGTTTTTATTACTCAGAAATGCCTTGGCTATATAGTTTTATTTCAAAATGAAGAACTATTTTTTCCAGTTCTTCAAAGTATGATGTGGTATTTTAATGGGCATTGCATTAAATCTGTAGATTGCTTTAGGTAGTATAGACATTTTTCTTTTTTTATTGTTGGAGATTCATTGAGTGTACAAAGATTTAGGTTACACTAATTGCATTTGTCATGCAGGAAAAGTCCCTCTTATAAATGTGTTCCTTCCTCAAGAGTTGTGCCAAACACCCTGACCCCCCACCCCCTTCACTTCTTCCTTCTCTCTGCTCCTATAGTTCCGCACCCCCCATCATGTACTAGGTCATAAATTATCCTCATATCAAACTGAGTATACTGGATTCTTGCTTCTCCATTCTTGTGATGATTTACTAAGAAGATTGTGTTCCACCTCCATCCAAGTTAGCACAAAAGATGTATAGTCTCCATCTTTTTTAGTGGCTGAATAATATTCCATGGTACACATATATAACAATTTGTTAATTCATTCCTGGATTGGTGGGCATTTAGGTTGTTTCCACATTTTGGCAATTGTAAATTGAGCTGCAATAAGGTAAAATCACTAGTAACTTCAATCAGAAATGATAAAGGGGAAATAATAACAGATGCCACAGAGATACAAGAGATCATCTCTACATATTACAAGAAACTTTATGCCCAGAAATTTGACAATGTGGAGGAAATGGATCAATACTTGGAATCATACCCTCTCTTAGTATATTTGCAGGCATTTCATTTTCTTTGAAGCTACTATGAAAGGTATTATGTACTCACTTTGCTTCTCGGCTTGACTGTTTCTTTTTTGTTGTTGTTGTTTGTTTGTTTGTTTTTTGTAGTTTTTGGCTTGGGCTGGGTTTGAACCCGCCACCTCCAGTGTATGGGGCTGGCACCCTACTCCTTTGAGCCACAGGTGCCAACCTAGCTTGACTGTTTTTAATGTGTACAAAGGCTACTGATTTGTGGACATTGACTTTATCCTCTGAGACATTAGTGTATTTCTTAAGCACTTTTGGGAATCTTGTGGTTGAGTCTCTGAGGTTGTCTAAGTATAAGATCACATCATCAGCAAAGAGTGAGAGTTTGAACTCCTCTGCCCCCATTTGGGTGGCCTTCATATGCTTCTCTTGTCTGATTGCATGGGCTAGAACTTCCAGAATTATATTGAATAGTAGTGGCAATAGTGGACATCGTTGTCTGGTTCCAGTTCTAAGTGGAAAACCTTTCATTTTTACTCCATTCAGTATGTTATTGGTGGTGGGTTTGTCATAGACAGCCTCTATCAGCTTAAAAAAATGCACCACCTACTCATATTTTCATAAGTGTTCTTGTTAGAAAGGACATTGAATTTTATTGAATGATTCTTCTCAATATATAGAGAGGATCAGATGGTCTTTGGTTTTGCTTCTATTTAGGTGGTGAATTACATTTATGGATTTGTGTATGTTAAACCACCCTTGCATCCCTGGGATAAAGCCTACTTGATTGTGATGTATGATTTTTAAAAAATGTGTAGCTGTATTCTATATGCTAGGATTTTATCAACTATTTTTGTATTGATATTTATTAGTGAAATTGGTCTGTAGTTTTCCTTTTTAGTTGGATCCTTTCCTGTTTTGGTATGAAGGTGATGTTTGCTTCATAGAATGTGTTGGGAAAAGGTTCTTTCTTTCTCAATGTTTTGGAATTGGTTCTACAGTATAGGTAAAAGCTCTCCTTTAAAGATTTGATAGAAGTCTGTTATGAAGCCATGTGTTCCAGGGCTGTTTTTTGTTTGTTTGTTTTTGTTTTTACTTTTGTTGTTGTTTTGTTTGGTTGGGTGGTTTTTTTTATTGTTTCCTGAATTTTGGTGCTTGATATGGGTTTGTTCATGAGATCTGTTTCTTTCTGGTTAAGTCTAGGGAGAGTGTGTGATTCCAAGAATTGGCCCATTTTCTCCAAATTATCAAATTTCTGGGCACAGAGTATTTTGTAGTAATCTGAGATGATCTCTTGTATCTCTCTCTGGTATCTGCTATTATTTCCCCCTTTTCATTTCTGATTGAGGTTATTAGAAATCTTACTTTTCTGTTTCTAGTTAATCTGACCAAAATTTTATTTGATTTTGTTTATCTTTTTGAAGAGTAAACTTTTAAAAAGTTAATTTTCTGAATGATTCCTTTGTTTTGTACTTAGTTTATTTCTTATTTAATTTGGTTATTTCTTTCCTTCTGGTAAGTTTGTCATTGGTTTGCTCTTCTTTTTTCATTTCTTTGAGATGATTCATTAGGTTGTTAATGTGCTCTCTTTCTTCCCTCTTTCAACTGCTTATGCAGTATCTCACAGGTTTTTGTAGCTTGTGGCTTCATTGTTGTTCTATTTGAGAAATATAACAATTTCCTTTTTAATCTCCCCCTTACCCAACTGTCATTCAGCGTAAGTTTGTTTAGTTTTCATGATGTTGTGTGGGGATGAAGGTTTTTGTTGGAGTTGAAAGGAAATAAAGCGAAGGTTTTATTCATTTGTAGTCTGAAAAGATACAAGGCATAATTTTAATTCTTTTAATTTTGTTGAGGTTTGATTTGTGTCCTAGGATAAGATCAATTTGGGAGTATATTCCATGGCTGATGAGAAGAATGTACACTTACTAGCTTTGGGTGGTATTTTCTACATATATCTATTAAGCCCACTTGTTTTGGGTCACATTTAAGTCCCTTGCATATTTGAGTTGTTTCTGTTTAGAGGATTTGTCAGTTCTGTCAGAGGGGTGTTAAAGTACCCAGATATTATGATGTTGTAGGGTATCACATTGTTCAGACCAGTTAGGGTTTGTTTCATAAGTCTGGGAGCTTTTAAGAATATTTAGAATTGAAATGTCCTCTTATTGTATTGTTCTCTTGACCAACATGAAGTGACTGTTTAGTGTTTCTTAACATTTATTGCTTTAAAGCCAATTGTATCTAAAAATAAAATTGCAATCCGTCCTTTTTTTCTGATTTCCATTTACCTGAAATATTATGTCTCTACTCTTCACTCTAAATTTTGTTTTGTCCTTCAGTGTTAGGTGTGTTTCCTTGAGCCAAATACAAATCATATAGATGGCCTGTGCTTTTTTTTTTTTTTTTTTTTTTAATCTAATTAGCCAGCCTGTGCTTCTTAAATGGGGAATTTAAGCATTAATGTTTATTGAAATAATTGATAAGTGTAGTGTAGTTCCATTCATCTTATTTTGTGAAGGTTCATTCTTTTTTTTTTTTTATCCCTTGTGCCATGCCCTTGTGGAAGCTAGGTTTTGTTCTTTAGTTTCTGGGTGTCTACTTTTCTGGTGGGCCTTTGTGATGGTCAGTGTGAAGAACAGGTCTGCGTATTTCCTGCACAGCTGGTCTTATTGTGGAAAATTTCCTCAATGTTTCCATGCCAGTAAAATATTTGATTTCTGCATTGATTTTGAAACTTAGTTTAGCAGCACACAGAATCCTGGGTTAAAAGTTGTTTTGTTTAAGAATTGAAATGTTTGAGGTTAGGTGACCACCCTCTTCTGACTTGAAAAGTTTCAGCTGTAAAGTCTTCTGTCACCCTGATGAATCTGCCCCTTCAGGTCAATTAGTGCTTACTTCTGGCTGCTTGTAGAATTTTCTCTTACATTTTGACCTTGGCCATGTTTATTATAATGTGTACAGGAGATGCCTTGTTTGCACTGAGATGAAACAGGTTTGATATCCATCTAAAAGGAGTGTATCAGAATCTTTGGTAATCCTTTGGAAATTTTCAATTATGATAACTTCCAGTAGGGGTTCTATACCATTGGGTCACTCTTCTTCTCCTTCAGAAATATCTATAATTCAAGTTTGTATGCTTCATGAATTCCCATAATTCTCTCAGAGATTTTTCTTCTTTTATTGTCTTCTTTTCTGCCTCTTTAAATGCCTGAGTTAGCTCAAGAGCTTTATCCTCTAGCTCTGAGATTCTTTTTTCTCCATGATCTAATATGTTATTAATACTTTCTACTGCATCTTTAAGTTCCCTGAGTGACTCTCTTAATTCCTTAATGTCTGATATAGTCTTTCTAATTTCATCATGTCTTTCATTCATTTCTTCAGTCAATTTTTGAATTTCTTTTTGATTTTTCACTTTCCCTTCAATTCCTTTCATTGTTTTGCCATCCATACTCTAGATTTCCTTTCTGTCATTTCTATAACTTGATTATAGGTAGAATCTTCTGTGGTAGCTGCCTCATCATTCCTTGGCAGGGGTTTGACCTGTTCTGGTGTTTCATGTTGCCAGATTTTTTTTATTGGTTCCTCCTCATGTGTGTTTTCTTCTTGTTCACTTTCTTTCTCTGCTTTTTCCTCTTTCTTCCTCCTTCTCCTTAATTGTCTTTTTCTCTGTGTTTAGATGTTGGAGTGGCAGTCTATGTTTCACTTTGAGATGCCTTGTGGTGCCTGGGCTGAGATTCAGCCAAACACTTTTCTGTCTGGTTTATTCATTGCTGCTTCCCTGATAGGTTCTGAGTCTAGGTGATGCCAAACACTGAACAATCCTGTGAAGTAGAGCCTCTGTTTGGCTTCAGGGAATTAAAGCACTTCAGCAAAGCCCACATTTGCATGCACTCATGTACACTGGGTCTAACTTCTTGATTTGGTTCTCAGCTTGGTTATTGGAGCAACAGAAAAGTACTAATTTTTGTGCATAGCTTTTGTATCCTGAAACTTCACTAAATTCATCTATTAAATCTAGGATTTGTTTGGAAGAGTCTTTAGGCTTTTCTAGAAATAAGATTGTATTATCAGCAAACAGTTAATTTAATTTCCTTTTTTTTTTTTTTTCAATTTGGATGGGTTTTATTTCTTTCTTTTGCCTCATTGCTCTGGCTTAGACTTCTAGTACTATGTTAGGTAGAAGTGGTAAAGTGAGCATCTTTGTTTTGTTCCAGTTCTTAAAGGGAATGCTCTCAAATTTTCCCCATTCAGTATAATGTTGGCTATCGGGTTGGTTATATATGACATTCATTCATTTTACTTATTTTTAGTTTTCAAATTTCCTTTATAGACAGAGGGTTTTATAATCTTATCCAGGTTTGTTTCACACTTTTGGCCTCAAGTGATCCTCTTGTCTCAGCCTCCAAAAATGCTTGGATTACAAGCATGAGCTACTACACCTGGCTACCATCTACTATTTTATTTTGTAATATGTATCTTTTATGCCTAGTTTGTTGAGAGTTTTTATCAGGAAGGGATACTGAATCATATCAAATGCTTTTTCTGCATTTATCATGTGTTTTTTTGTTTTTAGTTTTGTTATTTAGTGAATATTTGACAATTTGTGTATGTTTCCATGTCTGTAAAAGATTTGATTTCTGATTTCTATGACAGAAGATTGCAGACCTGGAAAAACTCCACATTATTGTGGTGTATTACATTTCTGATGTATTGTTGGATTCAATTTATTGGTATTTTGGCAAGGATTTTCAATCTATGTTCATTGAGAAAATTAGCAAGTTTCTTTTTTCTTTTCTGCCTCTTTAAATTTTTCTTTTTTCTTTTTTTTATAATTGTCTTTTTCTCTTTATTTTTTTTTCCTTTTTATTATTGTCTTTTCTTTATTTTGGTACTGGGGTGATACTGGCTTTGCATAGTGAGTGAAGATTCCTTCCTCCTTGCTTTTTTTGGAACAGTCTGAGTAGAATTGATATTAGTTTCTCTTTGTATGTCTTATAGAATTCATCTGGTCCTAAATATTTTTTGTTGTTATTGTAAGATTTTTTATTACTGATTCAATGTGACTACTAATTATTGGTTTATTCGGGACTTCTTTTTCTTCCTGGTTCAGTTTTAGAAGGTTGTATGGAAATTCTGGGAATTTATCCATTTTCCCAAGGTTTTCTGGTTTGTGAGTATAGAGTTGTTTGTATTAGTCTCTGACTTTTGTACTTCTGTGGTGTCAATTGTAATGTCTCCTTTCTCATTTCTCATTGTGTTTATTTGAATCTTCTCAAATCTTTTCTTGGATAATCTAGCCAGCAGTCTATTCAGTCTATTGATTTCATTTATCTTTTCATGGAAACAATGTTTTATCTTACTGATTTGCTTTTGTTCTTGTTGTTGTTTTTGTGGTCTCAATTTCATTTATTTCTGCTCTTGTTTCATTATTTCTTTTCCTTTGCTGCTTTGGGTTTGTTTGGTTCTTATTTTTCTAATTTCTTGAAATGCAATATTAGGATGTTAATTTGTAATCCATCTATTTTTTGATGTAGGCATTTATTGCAATAAATTTCCCTTTTAACAGTACTTTTGCTGTATCGTAGATGTTTGGTGTGTTTGATCTATATTTTAATTTGTTTCAAAATTTTTCTTAATTTGTCATTGGTCCAAAGATTGCTCAGAAGCAGCTTGCTTGATTTCCATGCATTTATATAGTTCTAGGAGTTCCTCTTGGAATTTATTTCTAGTATTATTCCACTGTGGTCCAAAAAGATACTTAATATAATTTTTATTATTTTTAAATTTATTGAGAAGCTTCTGGGATACCAAGATTGATAGATTGCTTCAGCTCATGAATTCAAGACTAGCCTGAGCAACAGTGATACCCCATCTTTAAAAATAGCTGGGCATTGTGGTAGGCACCTCTAATCCCAGTTAATTGAGAGGTTGCAGCAAAATGATCACTTGAGCCCAAGAATATGAGGTTGCTGTGAGTTATGATACTATGACACTCTACCAAGGGTGACAAAGTAAGACTCTGTCTCATAAAAAATTTTTACTGAGAATTTTTTTTGAGAACTAACAAATTATCTGTCTCACAAAACATTCTATGTCCTAATTAGAAGAATGTATATTCCATGGTTGTTTGGTAGAATGCTCTATAAATGTCTGTTAAAATCTATTTAGTCTAAAGTAAAATTTAAATTCTATGTGTCTTTGTTAATTTTCTGTCTTAATGATCCGTCTAGTATTGTCAGTGAGGCATTAAGTTCCTCTACTAGTATTGTATTCTAGTCTATCTTTTTTTTTTTTTTTTTTTTTTTTAGGTCTAATAATATTTGTTTTATAAATCTAGGTGCTCTTACGTTGGGTACACATATAGTTAGGATTGTTATATCTTCTAGTTGGCTTGATCCCTTTATCATTATATAATAATTATATTTGTATTCACTATTATTGATTTAAAAATCTGTTTTCTCTGATATGAGTATAGATACTCCTGCTTGTTTTTGGTTTCCATTTGTGTAGAATGTTTTTCTCCATTCCTCTGCCCTCAGTCTATAAGTATCATTGCCAGTTAGGTGAGTTTCTTGTAAGCATCATGTAGTTAGATCATGAATATTTACCCCCTCCAAAAATATGTACCTTTTAAGTGGAGCATTTAATCCATTTATGTTCAAGGTTAATATTGATATGTGAGGTTTTTTTCCTGTTATAATGCTAATAGTTGTCTAGCTGCTTTGCAGTCTCATTTGTGTAATTGCTTTATAGGATCTGTAAGTTTTATTCAAAAAATAATCCATGTTTAGAACTTCCTTGAGCATTTCTTATACAGTCATTCTAGCAGTGATGGATTTCCTCAATGTTTGCTTGTTTTGGAAACGGCTTTATTTCTCCTTCATTTATAAAGCCTATTCTAGCACCATACAAAATTTATCTTTAAGGACTATGAAAAAAGGATCACAATCTACTTGTTCTTGTAAGGTTCTGGTGAGAAATACACTGTTTTTCTCAAGAGAGTTTCTTTATATATGCTTTTCTGTTACTGATTAAAGGATCATTTTTCTTCACATTGATATTAGATAATATGATGAGTTAATGTCTTGGAGAAATACTTCTTATAATGTCTGTTTCTGAAGTTCTTTGAGCCTCTTGTATCTAGATGTCTAAATCTCTAGTAAGACAAGGAATGCTTTCCTCCAGTATTTCCTCAAATATTTTTTTCAAAATTTTTGCTTTTTCTTCTCCCTCACAAATACCTATAAATTATACATTAAAACATTTTAAATAGTCTTGTAATTCTCAAAGGCTTTGTTCATATTTTAAAGCTCTTTTTTTTTTATTTCTGTCTGATGCAATTAATTCAAAAAACCTCTCTTCAAATTATGAGAAATACTTTTCTGCTTGATCTAGTATATTTTTGAACTGTATTTTGTAACTTCTTCAATGGATTTTTTATTTGTAGAACTTCTGTTTGCTTTTTAAAAATTATCTATATGTTAAATTTATTATTCATATTACAAATTGATTTTCTGATTTCTTTCAACTGATTTAGAGATTTCTCTTGGATTTCATTGAATTTCTTTAAAATAAATATTTATAATTATCTGGGATTTCAGAAATTTTATTTCAATTTGGATTCATTGCTAGAGTGTTAGTTTTATCTTTGAGGCTATTGCAACATCTTGTTTTTTCATACTTCTAGAATTCTTATGCTGGTTCCTGATCATCTGGAGAAAATGCCACTTCTTATTTTTAAAATTACTTTTGTTTGGCTGGAATGTTGTTTATGTTCCTTGAAAATGTGACTTTGATATATGTTAAGTAGTGTCATTCGGCTTTGTTCCTGAGTGCTTTCAGTGGCCAACACTCTGTATAAATGTCTTGGTTATAGATAGACTTAGTGTGGCTGTTTTCTCAAATTCCAGTTGTAGTGACAATGTGTTGGGCACGTAAATAGACTTCAGCCCTTCTGAAGAGCTGGTGTGGCAGAGGTTTCAAGAAGCTTATCTCATTCCCACATGCTATACATTTGTGTCAGTCAATTTTGCACTAGGTTTTGCATTTCAGCTTCCAGAACAATAGGTGGTGCTTGCAGCTAAGAACTGGCTACAGTGGTAGCAGTAAGGTGTATGCTTGATCTTTGTTTACTAAGTGCTCTAGTTACATGGACTGGTCTGTGAGGCACACAAGGGTTTGTGCTCTACTCAGTCCCATAGGAGGGGGATGAAATTGGCAGAGGTGGACCATGCAGGTGCACTCTCTGGTCCCCAATGGTGTGTAAAAGCACCAGTTCTGATGGAGGGTGAAGGAGTGGTGTAAACTCTGTAACATTTCCTTGGTTATAAATACCCCTAGTGTGGTAGCTTTGTAAAATGCCAGTGGTAGTACTAACATGCCAAGTGGGTAAACTGGCTCAAGGCCTCCTGAGTAGCCAAAGTGATCTTGGCAATAATGTCATACAAAGCTTATCTCCTTCACAAATTCTGTGCCATTATGTTAGTAGGTGTTAAAATGGTTTGTGTAGGTTGACCTCCCAGTCAATAGTTGGTACTTGCAGGTGAGAACTAGCTGCAGAAGTGACAACAGGATTTATGCTATACTTCTGCTAACCAGGGGAAGTACTCAAATGGGCTGGATGATGGGACTCCCAGGTTTCCCTGTCCTATCCTTTACCACCAAGGCTTTACCAGGTTGGTGAGGGGAGAAAGCTGAAAGGGAGTGGATTGAGCAAGGCCAAGTCTAGGTGCAAGTGCCAGCCCTGCCAAGAGCCAGAAGGCAGTTCTGTGGCTGATGGGGAGAATAGCCACCTCTGCCACACAAAGAGCCACCCTGAGGAAAGAGCCTGTGGTAAATTTTTTCACCACTTCTGTTTGATGTATTAATATTGCATGAATACATATTTTAAATTACTTATTAGAATTTTTTGTATCACTAAATATGCATTATTTTGTAATCATCTTATTTTATTTTATGTAGTAATGTATAAGTCAGGCCTCTTATGATGATGACTGTTGATTAGAAAAATGTTCCTGTTAAGTAAATATTGATTTGTTTTCATAGATGGTTCACATTGGTGTGTACAGTTTTAAGAAAGTGCAATGCATCTGCTACCACTACTCTTAAGGGAAATGAAAACTATTAAGTAAATGTGGGTTACCCTTCATGGCCCACTCCTAGAGCAAGCTGAAACAGTCATCCAAGTCCCAAGAAATCTGTGCTTGGATGGAAAAATTGCCCCAGGCTACAAAACTTCTTGCCCAGGATTCTGTGAAGGGGGGAGAGCGCCCAACTCCCAAGCATGTGGCACAAGCCCACGCACACTTGCCTCTCAGTTCTGGCTATGGGGGCTCTTCCCTCTCATGAGAATAGATCATAAATCTCATTTTAGAGCATCTCCACACCAGTGCCTGCTGTCTGGGTTGGCTGGCAGATTTCTGTGTAGTCCCACATGAGGTAGGATCAGGAATGGCCTTCTATTGGCACCATGGTCTGGGAGTGGCACAAAGTACTTCCTGAAGCTTCTTCTTTCAGACTCTGTACTGTCCCCAGTCAGATCTAGTGCTGGGTAGGCCAAGGAGCTCTCCTGTGGTCTGGACTTCCTGGGTCCCCAGTAGGAACATCCACCACAGAGACATTCTCTGCCCCTTTCATGCTCACAGTTTTCCATCTGGCCTGGTGTGCAGGCTACTACCTGCCATATTTTTCAGAGTATCCAAAGTTTCTCTCACTTTTTTGTTGAACTTTCATGTTCTTTTTTGTATCATACAAATGTTCACAGTGTGAATATCCACATGCTATTTTGCTATTTCCAAGTGGGTGAGACATACTAACAGAGGCTCTAATTTGCCAACTTGGAAAAAAACAGGGGTACATGTATCTATTCAAATCAGTCTTTAACTGGTTGCTTTTTTTGTCTTCTATTTGTCCTACTGTATAAAACTATGTATACTGAGTAAGTGTACATAAAAGTTGTTGAGGTTTTTTTGCAAACATACACACTAACTCTCCTTGGCTGATAGATATCTAAAAGCTTTATGTCTGCACTAGGCAATAAAACTCCAGTCTCAGTATCATTTCAGAAATACTTAAGGCATTGTGGTTGGAAGGTGCTGTGATTATCTAATTCATCTTCCATAATCTTGCCTAGAATCATATTTTTAAGTACTTTTAAGGTTTATTTAGCCAGAAGAACACTATGTCAGGTATAACGTATGCTCTCTTTAGTTGGATTTCCAAAATAGAAGAAGAAATAGCTGGTGTTCCAAAATAGAAATCTATCCAAATTGCATTCTACCTAGATCATTATTTTCTCTTTAATTTAGGTTTTATTTTTGTGTGCTTTTCTTTTCTTTTTTTCTTGCCTCGACTTTGGCTAATATAATTACTCATTTTAGATAATTTATAAGAGAGGAGGCAAACTGGAAGTTTGCTAGTTATAAACATTGCCAAAGCACACTGCATTATAAAAATGTAGATTTTCAATGTCTGAAATATAGAAGTCTTTTGCACAGGTAAAATACAAAGCAAAACAAAACAATTTGAAAGATGCAGCTCTGCTGGCCCCAAGACCTGGCAAGAACCGTTCAATATCTCTGGGAACTGCTGAGGCTGGAGGAAGGATCTCTGAGCTGCTCAGTCCCCTTGCACGCTGACCCCATGCTGGCAGACAAGTCCCTTGAACAGATTGTGCCAGTCTGATGCCAGATAATTGCCTTTCAATTCCTGTTCCTACAGATCCCCTGCTTCCTGCAGCAATGCAGGCTTACACATTCCTGCTCTGAAGCTCAAGTGCACAGCACTGGGGCGTCAGGAAACCTTCCACCACTTGCAACTCTGTGGTGTAGATTTCAAGCTAGCTCAAGCTGCAGTTTGCCATAGTTAATGATCATGTAGATGAAGTCTGATGCAGAATGATGTTCACTGTTTCACCATGAATGCTAATACTTTTATATTAACTCACATGCCAGTTTGGATGATTTGCAATACTTCTTACAATTACTAGTGTCCTTCCCTTTATCTATTTCAGGCTCAATTGGATTTGTAGATAATTTTTAAGTTTTGTGTGTGTGTTTTTTTTGTTGTTGTTGTTTTGTTTTGCTCCCCTCAAAATGAAAACAGTTTGATTTCTGAGAATAAACATACTCATTTGCAAATAGACCCAGAATAGCCTCTTCCCTGAGACTCCCAATTTGGCTCTTCTCCAATGAAGGATTAACAAAAACTGCTTGTGCAGGTGGGGTCACAGGAGTTCCAGGGGTGAGTTAGGAAGCCAGCTCTGCATGGTTGATGCAGGGTATGAGGTGACACGTGTTGTTTTACAGTAAGGAACAGTGACAAGCACAGGGCAGCCTTTCTATCAAGACATTTATCAGTGCACAGTTAATGATGAGCCAAGGTGGCTCTTGCCTACAGCTAGTGGCTTGAAACACACACGCAAGATTCCAATTGTGTTCATCCCAGTTGATGAGAAAACAACACAGCGTGGCTAGGAGCATGTCTCAGTGGCTCCAGGGATGGCGAACACGCGGCTAGAGCCGCATGCGGCTCCCGGCCAAAATGAATTTCGGCTCTTTGCCTCTTATCATTATTTTGTATACAGTGGCTCTTTGCCAAGTTTGGATTTTGTTATGCTGCTTCTGAGGAGGGACCTCTGAG
>CAUYPK010094654.1:0-17874 GCA_963574355.1 Loris lydekkerianus | reverse complement strand
CAGGAATGGAAGAAAAAGTATCCAATGTACTCAGCCCTACTATGAAGCTAAACTATAGCTTTCACATGAAGGCTATAACCCAACTATACCACAAGACTATGGGGAAAAGACCAAGGAAGGGGAAGGGAGGGGGGAGGTTTGAGTGGAGGGAGGGTAATGGGTCGGGCCACATCTATGGTGCATATTTTTATCTATAATAAAAAAAATAAAGTAAAATAAAATAAAATAAAATATTCTATTTTAATTTTTAATTCAGCTTCAATTTATTCTCATGTTCTTTGAACCAGGAATGAATTAGGCTGACTTACAAAAATATCTGCACATTAAACATAAAGTTACATGAGACTATACTATAGAAGCTACAAAGCAGATGTGGAATCCTAGGGACATATTTTTTTACATGAAATCATATTATAAATTTTTTCATTCGTTGTTAAGGGTATTCTTTATAAGCAGCTTAATAAAGTAGAAAGTTCAAGGGTTTCAGTGATAGGCCAAATTTGAATACCATTTCAGCCCTAAATAACTTTATGACCTTGGGCAATTATTCAATGTCACTGAGCCAAAACTATAGTGAAAATAATACTACTCAGCAGAGCTGCTAGCCTTAATTATGATAGTGTACAAAGAATCCCATGAATAGAAGAGGCACTAGAAAAAAAATACAGCTCTCTCCTCTTCCCATCTAAACAGTGGAAATTATAATGAAATTATCACTTACCTAGGATTGTAGTGAAAGGCTAAAGTGAATTTATATTGCAAGTAGCAATGCAATGTGTAAATAATAGCCATGGCCCTTGCCACCTCGGTTGTCATCATTATTGTTACTATGTAGATATTAAGGTTTCACTCCCAGTAAAACTGCCTTCTGAGGGAATAGGAGAGGCCTATTCCTGGGAATTTGCTTGGTAAATTCAAAGATAATTAAGGATCCTAAATTTTAAAGTTTGGCAACTTGTATGGGTACTTAAGCCAGAGGCATCCAGTGAACTTTTTCTGCAGTATATAAACCAGGGTATTTTTTGAATGCGAGTCCCATGTTTAACATAAGACAGTATAATTAAATTTGACTAAACACCACTGTTTATTTAGTATCATAAATCTTCAGTGCATGTTTACTTACGAATTTCAGCTACATTTTTAGAAAAAAATGCTTCAGTCTCCTTTGAAACAAGGGCATGTGTAATTGGCATAGGGATGGGAGCAATTGCACAGATGGTCTGAAAAAGACTCCAGTCTAATTCTGAGAATCTGCCCCTCAGAAAACCCACAGCTCCCTGGATTTATGTACAGTAGCTAAGAAGCAATGGGAACCATCTGCTGGCAATGCCTCATGGGGAAAATTTCCCCAACATGCTCGAGTCTTTAAGAAAACCTCAAAACCACCAAATCTTCCAAAGCCCAGTGAGATCTAAAATTTCCTTTCAGGATTCCAAAAAGTTGTAAAACCCACAAATCCTGAAGCAATGGCCAAAGCCCCAGATCGTTGCCTCTCTGAAAGCTCTGTGCATGCACGTAGAAGGCGGTTTTAAATCCATCAAATCCTGGCATATTCTTAAGAAAAACTCTTACGGAAGCACATTTCATGTAGCCTAATGTTGTTACCTGGTGTGGAGAAGAAAACCTCTTTTCATACGTCAGCCTGCTTCCCTCTAAGGAAAAGCGGAAGCCTTTTCTCCGAATGCTGTCTTCAGACTCCGATTTTCTGACTTTCTCATCCTTCTCTTCCTCGCCAGACTGTTCTTTCTGTTTCTTTTTCTTCCTTCTGTTTTTCAGCTCTTTTTCACTCTTGGAGCTCAATTTCGATGCTACTGAAGAGCTCTCTGAGAACACTCCGATTCCACCTGCACCGCTGAAGTCTCTGGATTCCGCAGAGGCTGCTGCAGCTGCTGCCTGGAAGGGCACAAAGTAAGTGGCAGTTACATGTCTCCTTCAAAAATCATCTGTGTTATTGCTCAATTTACCTTTGATATGATGAAGATAATCTTGAAAAACAATTCTCCATTCTGTCAAAAATATTTTAGAAACTAGTACATTGTTATTGTACCAATCAAAGAATAAAGACCAACAGGCCTGGGGAGGAGACACGTGTCCACGTGACGTGGATGAAAACCTTCAAGGTCTGACCTCGTACAATGCTTTCTAATCATCTAATAATATGAATAAGACACTCAGAGATCATAACAATTTTTTTGATGATTTGAATAATATCTTAGGAAAAAAAAAATCCAAGAATTAAAGTTTTTTGTTTAAATCCGCTAGGCATTTGCCTTCCATCACACTCCCATTTCACAATGAATTTTAGTGCTAGTCTGAATTAATGAATTTAATTTAGTCAAATATTTTATTTTAATGAACTTCTTTTCTCTTTGATGTAAATTGAGTATTTCTCTATGAAATGTACAACTGGGTCAGCGCCTAGAGCTCAGCGGCTAGCGTGCCAGCCACAAACACTGGAGCTGGCAGGTTCAAATCCAGCCCGGGCCTGCCAAACAACATGACAACTACAACCAAAAAATAGCCGGGCATTGTGATGGGCGCCTGTAGTCCAAGCAACTTGAGAGGCTGAGGCAAGAGAATCGCTTAAGTCCAAGTGTTTGAGGTTGCTGTGAGCTGTGACACCACAGCACTCTACCCAGGGTGACATAGTGAGATTCTGTCTCAAAAAAAAAAAAAGAAAAAAAAGAAAAAAGAAAGAAAGAAATGTACAACAAGGACATATTACAGATTATATATTAGGAAATCCTAGATCATGGCATCTGTATGAGTTTATAAATTATAATAGTATAGTTTTGAAAAAACACAGTGATCAATGTTGTTGCTTTTACTTACCTCAGTGTATTTTATTTCTCTAGCTTTTTTTATATATTTAAGACTACTCAGTGATAAAAGGAAATTGTATTCAATATCCCTCCCCCAGCAAAGGACAAAAATAGGCATAGGCAATTGGATTAGATAATGCCATTAAATCAAGCAAATATAATTCTTGCTTTATTTTGAAGACTCTTCAAGTCCAAATTAAAGGCTTTAGGTACCCTCACATTAACCTAAGATTAAAAAAAAATAATAAAATAAAAAATAAAGGCTTTATAGGGTAGGAGGCAGAGAATGTGTGTTTTAGAACATTTATACACTAATGATTTCCTTATGCGCCCCAGAAGCCTGCATTTAAAATATTGAATAGATCTCTGCCTTTCCAGACTCTGTGAAATAAGCTTCTTAGTTCAACTCTGCCTTTCTGACCTTTCCCACTTCTCATGAAGAACCAGCTATAACTGAATTCCTCTTCCTCTAAGAAAATATTTCAGTTGAGGGCATGTAGGTCTGCCTGCTTTGTGAATGTGAGAAAATGAGGGTATTAATAGTTAATTTCCTCAAGGAGTCATGAGGGAGAAAAATAAGTTATTAAAGCAATTATTATTTTTCATGTTTTGATGTCATTAGCATTGATAATGATCACCAAAATAAAGTAATAATTCTCTAATATCCAGACAGCGTTCCAACACTTACCAAACACCTGACATGATTCTAATGTCAACTACCATGCCACTGACCTCAATGTTTCCATCAGAGAATTGAGAAAAAGAAAACCAAAAGGGTCCTGTGCTTGCCAATTATACCTGAGCTTCTTCTTGTTGCTTTTTTAACTGTTCAAGCATCTGCTGAAATTCGGCTTCTTTCTGTTCAGCCTCTTCTAGTGTTGCCTGGTTCTGCTCCTCATAGGCCATGGCCACCACAGCCAGGATCAGATTTATTAGGTAGAATGAGCCCAAGAAAATGACCAGCACGAAAAATATCATGTATGTTTTCCCGGCAGCACGTAGTGTCTGCAAATTGGAAGAGATATTTTAATACATTTTAGGTAGAAAGTCACAAATTCACACTCTAAGTTATAAAGTATTCTATAGCAGTTCTCTTGATCTCAGCATTTTTACGCATTCCTAAAAAAATCATTTAATCTATTCTCACCAGTTGGTAGAGGTTTTCCCAGAAGTCTTGAGTCATGAGACGAAATAAGGACAAAAAGGCCCAACTAAAGGTATCAAAGCTGGTGTAGCCATAGTTGGGGTTTCTACCGGCCTTTACACAGATGTAGCCTTCAGGACACTGGCTGTAATTAGGTTAAAGGGAAGAATCAAATTCAAATGTGGTTGCTGGGAATTTTGCTACAGGTATTAGTTACTAGTGTCTACAATATCATCTTCCATAGAAAGAGTTTTAGATTTTTGCCTATGATTCCAAAACCTTGACAATTAAGGAATTATAACTATTTCTCTGAATATTCCTAGGTGTTAGCTCCATGTGCAATGCTTCCTAATAATGAATATTTGTATGATGTCCATAATAATTAAAATTGATTGAGTGCTTTAATAAATATACATTAATTAATTCACGTAATCCTTACAGAAACCCTACTAGTATATGTATTATACCCTTTTGTCATGTGAACAGACTTAGGGAAGCTTTATATGGTGGGGTCACAGTTTGAATATATGCAGACTCTCTGGTCTATGCTCCTTCTCACTTTGCTGAAATTTGCTAAACATGTGTATTCACCATGTCTCAGACACTGACATTATCTCTGGTGACTTCACATTTTAAGCCATGGAGATCACATTAGTATATCTAAAATATCACACTTGTAAAAGTGTATGCTTATGAATTCTATTAACTTAATCTTCTTACATATATGAGCCACTTTTCTCTCTATTTTCCATTGAGCTAATTTGGAGGATTAGATGTGACCTATTATGGAAAAATAATTACTGCATATTGAGTGTGTGAAGGAGGTGAGAATCCACACTTACTCCAGCTATTCTGAGAGTCAGTATGAAGGGGAATTTATGGAGGGCTTTGAATGAAGAGTGTGCATGGACTGGGAGGCTGGGAGGTGGCAGGTTATTGAGGCTGCTGGAGAAGTACCCCTGAAACTCAGAAGGAAGCATTACTCACCCGGCATCGGAACTGTTGCCACAAAGCAGAGCATCATTTTGTCCTTCCAAAAAATAAAAGTGACCTATTTAAAGAGCAAGGAATAGAAAGAACAATTAAAAATCCTATGAAACATTTCAGCCAGTGTGTTCAGGTAGCAAAGCATTCATAATGAAATGGATAAAATAATGATATACATCATTAAATGAAAAGAATTAAATAACATCAAATAAATACCAAAATATAACAGTTCTGATTACATAGATGTTTAGAAATTCTACTTTTGAAAGAAAATTTTCAGAAGGAACAACTATTACAGCATTCTCATAACAGTATTTATTGCAAATATCAACTCAAATTGCTTGGGATACTTCAAGAAAGAGCTGTGAAGTAAAGTTGTTTGCTTGGCATAAAAGTGAGAGAGAGGGAAGCCTTGTTGTTTCCTCATGTTTCCATGCAAATAAAAGTTTACTTTGCAAATACATTTTGCCTGGGCTCAGAATAGATTCACACATTTTTTTCCTAACAATTCTAACTTTATTTCCTGTGAAAAGTAGGCTTAAGTGTTTGTTCCTTCTCATGATGCTGTAAATAACTATTTTGTTTGGGGTTTTTGCTTGATTTCTCCCTTCAAATGAACAAGATAAACTTATTTCTTTGGCGATGTGTGCCAGAGTCTAAGCATACCTGGTTTTTATTTTTAGGATATAATTTACATATAACTTTAATATATTGCAAAGATGAGCTCAGGAAAAATACACACACATACACGTATTTATATATTTGCATATAAACCTATACATTCCACTTACATAACACATATGACAGTGGAGCTGGGCTCAATGATAGGAAATCAGGCTGAGGTTTATGATATGACATCAATAAGCTTATTCTAATGCCTGTGCCTAAAATAAAATCAAACTATATTGATAAACTGACTGAAACCAAACATACAGGTTGGAATATCAGTGAATGAGTGAATTGGGGTTGCTTAACGTTCTTATGAATTCTGATTTCATCTTAATTTCACCTTCGTCTCTATTTCCAGATACATTATAAGTATTCGGTACATATTCTGAGTGAACCAAAAAGGGCTAAATTATCCTTCCCCCATCTTAACACGTTTCAGCAGAATATACTGAACAGTTCAAATCACTGATTTATTTATTAAAATATTTGTAAGTGACTGATGAATGCCTACCAAATGAATATTTTTGTTTATACAGCATATGGAATTACTTTCCACTCTAGTTTTGGAAAGGATATTTTCAAATGGTAACTTTTATCATACAATTGACAGAAGAAACAAAGGAGTAAGGTATCATTTAATTTCTCCATTACATGCATTGAGACTTCTTAAGTTAGTCTAGATCATTTGGTTCACATCAAAATTGAAATAATTTTCACTACGTACAGTTTTTAATATTTAAAGAACTAAATGATTTAACGGTTTATTAAAAGAACATATCTTACTTTTATCCTCAATATATTCATCCCAGTTAAATATGGTCATTGTCCTATTGAACATGGTACCGTTCCCATCCAATGAGTTATTAAAGAAGGAAGTGATATTTATTTCAAAGGAAGAATTATCTGGGGGCCACTGCAGACATTTATTCCTCAGGTTGCCCATGAACAGCTGCAGTCCTATCAGCGCAAACACGCTCAGACAGAACACAGTAAGGATCATGACATCGGAGAGCTTCTTCACAGACTGGATCAGGGCCCCCACAATGGTCTTCAGGCCTACAGATAAAATCAGAAGGAGAAATTTAAATATACTATTTGACGGCTTCTTTACCTGCAAAAATATCATGAGCTTGTCCTGGAAAATAAAAGTGTCATGCAGAATGCCAACACTATTAGTTTAATGTTTGTGGTTGAATAACATTTTCATGAAAAGCCTGCTTGCTGGTGAAAATGAATGAAAGCAGAACTTGTATGTTCATTAGAAAACTGTGAATGGAAACGGACCAAATGTGTATTTCCAAACACTCCTTAGAGCAAAAGAAATGATTTGTTATTCATGCTTAAACATCAACCTTGTGTAAATATTTTGCCTTTATTTGCAGATGTCTTACTCCCTAACCCCTTATTGGTTTTAGAAAAGTCTACATGGATAGAGTAGTAAGAAATCTAGAAGTCACTGGATTACAAGGTTATATATTTGTGAATCTGCAATTGTATATATGGGTTAAAAAAGGAAGACATCTGAAAACTGAGCCTCATGCAGCACTCATGCTATCCCTTACTGTTTCATTTTATTTGACTGCCGTTTAAAAGATTGCCAATTTTAGGCCTAAATGGTCAAATTTGCATCAATCTGAATGTTTCATAATTTGGCTTCTATGCGAAAAGCTTGATGTTACAGGATGCAAACCATGTAGCCTGTTACTGCAAATGCCTCATGCAAAACTTGTTAAACTCAAAGGCTGATTTAGATTAGTTTTAAAGAAAGCAAGTGGTAAAAAGCAAAGAATCAAATCCATCCAAAATATGATGTACCAATTCTTGCTTTTTTACATATTCATTTGCAATATGCGACAAGCAACAAGGCTTCTGCACAAAAGCTGTGATTATAGCACCAATGCAGCTAAAGTCAGCCTCGGTGTTTAACCTAGCTCTCACCTGGAATGACTGAAATTGTTTTCAAAGCTCGGAGAACTCTGAATGTTCTCAACGCTGAGACATTGCCCAGGTCCACAAACTCTGTCACATATCTGTAATAGGGAGTTCACACACAAACACAATGACAGAACACAAGAAACAGTTGGAGATATAAGGGGCCTACCACCTTATACCACTTTCTTCTTACCTGGAATTACAGAAATAGTTTTCAAAGCTCTCAAGACTCTGAAAGTTCGAAGAGCTGAAACATTGCCTAGGTTTACAAATTCTGTTACATACCTGTAGAATTAAATCAGAGTTATTCAGAATTTAGCGAAATCTAAGTCTACGTTGGTCTTTCAACAAGACCTTTTCAACTTCAGTGAGTGTTGCCATCCAATTTCCCAATCAAGAGAAAAATGGCATTGCCATCAATCATAATCCCTATGACTTGAGAAACTTCATTGTAATATTTTACAGTGCTAGCTGAAAACAAAGCTGTGTAACTTATTATAATAATTCCTAATTTCTCCAAACTGAATGATTTGATTGGAAGAAAAATACTCTAAACTTACATGCTAAATAAGAAAAATGCTTGCTTTGTCAAGGGACGCCACCATGGAGAAGTACACTATAGGCTCCCACCAATGATCTGCTCTTTCAGGATAGAAAATGTATTAAGATACTTACGCAAAGGTAATGACTGTGAAATCCAGCCAATTCCATGGATCCCGAAGAAATGTGAAATCTTCTAAACAAAAGCCCCTTGCAAGTATTTTAATAAGTGATTCAAAAGTATAAATTCCTGTAAAGGTGTACCTGAGAGAAAATACCCAAGTTCACATTAAAAATCGAGTGGTTAATTTACATGTACAAATCATAAAGGTGATTTAAACAATAAACAAAAATTAGAGGCCTCCATATTGGTCTTCCTATGATATAAAGCTTAGGTGGGGCTTAGAGCAAAAAGAAGCATTACATTCTGAAAGAGATTCTTACTGCCTGTAAATAAATGGATATTGGACTTTCCACATTAATTAATTTAAAGAATACAAACACCATCTTCTGCTGTATATAATGAGCACTTTTTTGCACCAATTTTTGAGGGAAAAATAAGGATGCATGTTGTACATGAGTAATACTAATTCTGCATCTATGTACAAGCTTTTGTTCTTTTATTTATGCTTATGCATTACAAGTATAACTCTAGAAAGCAATAATGATATCCATATACAAAATAATACCCTGTAATATGATAATTAGTTTTGTTGCACTTGTGGTGAACTCACAGCAAAAGCATTTTTGACAAATGAAGAGCAACATATTTCTGTCCATACACTTTAGGGAAGAGCTAGCAATCTAGCTGATATTTTTATTAACAATTAATGAAAAATCCCTTGGAAAATGTCAAAAACAAACTTGAAAACTCTACTGGCTGTGATACCTGGTGGACTAACCAACCAACTGCAACCTTTCAATGTGTCAGTAAACAAGCCCTTTCAGGCCCTAATGAAGAAAGATGCAGGCTGTGGATCAGCCAGCTGGTAATGATTTAACACTTACAGGCAGAATCAAGAAAGCATACATCATCCAGACTTGTAATTGGATCCTAAGATCATGGAATGCAGTCAAGAGTAGTGGTGGTGACATTGTAAAAAATGTGGCATCAGCAATGCTATGGATGGAACTGGGGACTATGAAATTTACTGGCGTAAGGAAGGTACACTTCAGAAGAAATCAGAAATGTAGAAATTGAAGATGATACATCTGACATTCACAGTGACGAAGAGCTCTTGGCCTTCTACATGTATGATGCATAAATATCATAAATTTGCTACCAGTGCATTAAATTTCTAGTACATTGTATCTGTTCTTGTATTTTGTAATTATTTGTTACACAAAATTTCTTGTACCATAATATGCTAAAAAAATAAATACTAAATTTATGTCATATTACCAAAAAAGGAACTAGTGTAAACACATAAACATTTGCATTAAAAAACTTAAAAAAGATTTATTTTCTGAAAGTTTGGGCCAAAAACACGGGTATGCATTACACACAGGAACACATTATACACAGCAAAATGCGGTAATGCTTACCTATATGACAATATTATCTGAAACACATTGGCTTTCAACCTGATTTAAACAAATAGGCATTCATCCAAAAATGAATGAAGCATCAATGTTTCACAAAGAATGCACCATCAAGAGCCATGAAATATATACTAGTAAAATACAGAACTGTGATAGCCAATAGAAAACGAACATACAAACAGGGCACAATTTTTATCAGCAGATATTAGTAAACCACTGATGATTACTTATCTTGAGTATAAAGAGTCACAAGGAAAATAAAGGGCTAAAATGCCATCAGTCAAACCATTAATTTGAGCAACTGAATGAGCCACTGCAAGTTTAGTTCTGGAGAAAATTAGTGGTTAAAATAAACTTAAATCAGTGTTTGGTTTAGAGTAGCTAGCATGATGTATTAAAGGAACTGATGAGGTCTGAAGACATATACAAAGGACAATTTGAAACATAAAAGTATGTCAATATTGAGAGATATTTCTAAATTGTCTACTTACTCCACATTCTTTGTCCAGTCTGGAGGGTTACTCATGGTCATAAATACACAGTTGGTGAGAATAGTGCACATAATGAGCACATTGAATAAAGTAGAATATCGTCAAGGAAGACAAAGTTCAATGGAGAAATCTCACTATCACGCACTACCAGGAGGTCACCACCATGAAGCTTAAAAGTTTCAAACTTATTATTTTATGCTACTTACTATTTTAGCATTGACTTTTTTTTCATTTCTGTAACTTAACAACATTTCCATACCTGGATCATGCTTAACGGAAAACCGTCAACTATTTTCAGGCTATTTAGGTACTTTTAGTGATAAAAAAGATAAAATGCAAAGAAATAAGTTCATTGGCGAATAATTTATGAATGTAAGTTTTCTTAATGACAGACTCAACTGAACAATAGAATGGCAAGGTCAGCATGTATGCAAATCCCGGATAAAATTCAACAGGAGAACTTAAACAATTAATTAAAAGCATTATAACTTCAAGATGTCTTCCAAGAAGGTCCTTTGTACATATAGTATATAATGTACTGTAATTGCTCTAAGATTCTGAATTGTGAGGGAAGATGCAGGTGTTTGCATTGGCATTTCTTGGATTTGTAACTGAGGGCACCTTCCTTGAATCTCAGTTGACGTGGCCATCAAAGCAAGAAAAAATAGCAATTTTACAAGATTGATGTGAGGATCAAATTAGTTAAAATATGTTATATTTTCCACAATTTAATTGGCCTGGTACATAATAGATGTTTGATAAATCTTTTTCCTTACTTCCTAATCATAGAGATTACTGCTTATAACAAATATCTTGTCTATTTGATCCTTTACCACTTTGCCTATGTTGGTATAGACAATGCCTTTCACTTTCCTTTACATTAATAAATAGCAAGTAATACCTATTTAAGAAATTATTCAGTAGTCGATTGACATGATTTTCTTTCATAGTTAATAAAAAGCATAGTAAAGGCCAGGCACAGGCCCATGCCTATAATCCTAGGACTGTGAGGGGCCAAGGTAGGGGGATTGCTTGAGATCAGGAGTTCGAGATCAGACTGGACAAAAAGCAAGACCTTGTCTTGACATAAAAAATTAAAAATTAGTTGAGTGTTGTGGTGCATGCCTATAATCTCAGCTCCTTGGGAGGCTGAAACAAGAGGATTGCATGAGCCCAGGAATTAGAGGTTGTAGTCAGCTGTGATCACACCACTGCACTCCAGGCTGGGAAACAAAGTTAGACCCTGTCTCAAAAAAAAAAAAAAAAAATCACAATAAAAATTCAGTTGCTGATGTAAGCACTCCAATTTGTACAAATAACCAACACACTGAAATGGGCATAAATGTATTTATGATCTATGTACAAAAGACTTAATAAAAAAATAAAATTATATGAAAAATAAAATAAAATAAAAATTATAAAAAAATTCAGTTGCAATTATGTAAAGCAGAAAATTTATATACAATTATCAAAATCCTAGTAATGGAATAAATACGATTTATAATCTTTCTTACTCTTTTTTTTTATTGTAAGTCATCTCATTACTTACACATAACAAAATATAAACACAATTTCAAGAGCAGAACAACAGGACAGTGAGTAACCAATATTGTGTTGATCTACAAAGGAAGGTTTTTTGCATCTAAGACTGGTTTCAGCCAAAGCAAAAATTGATTTTTTTTATTTTTAGCAGCAGTACCATAAGGCTCATGCTTAATTCTCAGCTTGTTCAAATACATTGACATGAAAACAGGTGTAAGTAAATGATATAGATCAGCCACTTGGGGGCACTACAATCTTCAGAACACAGGAAAAACACCGTTTCAAAGAAGAAACAAACAAAAAATAAGTTAAAATTAAAGATGACGTGCTATTAGTTACAGCACATTATATTAGTTATTGGTATAAAACCAAATGATCCTCTGTGCCTACTGGCTTAGGCCCGACGGGAAAGAACACCCCTTGGCAGATTGGCACCACTGTAAATTGTGGTCACCACCCTCAATATCCCTCCACACAGTCCTGTATTTTAGCACTTTATTCACCCTCTTGATTCCTGCAAACACAATTTCAAATATTCTCCACTTTCCTTTAACCTCCAACTTTGGTCTTCCTTCCCTTTCCATTTCAAGCCGATGACCTCATTTTCCGCTTCACAGAGAAAAGAGGTAACATAATACAAGGGCATCTCCACTTCCCACCCCCAGAGCAACAAACCTCTCAGCACCTTTCCTCCTGCCTATCCCAGTAGGAAAGTTTTCAATCCCTCCACCTGTATTGGGGACACTTTCCACCTTTCCACAATACTCTGCAATCTCCTACCTCTTCATTGTGTTATCTTTAATGGCCTCTTCCTGTCAATACAAACTTGCTTCAGTCTCTCCTATATTGCGGTATTGGGGGTGGGAGGACAATTCTCTCTGGTAACTCACAACCTCTTTGACTACTTACAGCCCTGCCTTTCTTCTTTCACAACCAAACCTCTTGAAGAGCTGTTTATCTTTCTTTTCCTTATCACATCCTCAGCATACAAGCTTTTCTTTCTAAAAATGAAAAACATTTTCACCATTGGTCACTAAAAACAAAATAACAATTTCAATTCTCATTTGATTTGCTTTCTTAGCAGCATTCAACAAAGACAATTCCTCCATTTTTTTTTTTTTTTCTTGAGACTGAGTCTTACTATGTTACCCTCAGTAGAGTGCTGTGGCATCACAGCTCACAGCAACCTCATTCTCTTGCCTCAGCCTCCCAAATAGCTGGGACTCATAGGTACCCACCACACCACCCAGCTATTTTTGTTGTTGTTGCGGTTGTCATTGTTGTTTAGTAGGCCCAGGTGGGGTTTGACCCGCCAGCCTTGGTGTATGTGGCCAGCACCCTAACTATCGAGCAATGGGCACAGAGCCAATTCCTCCCTTTTGCGTTAAGTTCTCTTCCCTTTGCGTTAAGTTCTCTTCCCTTTGCTTTAATGATGTCCCAATTCCCTAACTTCTTCATGCCTTGGGGCACCCATTTCTCTGCATCCTTTGAAATGCTGCATTTCACTTTTTGAGAAGAAAAACATGGATATCTAAACCATCTTCCCTTCATCTGCTCTCCTCCTCCTAGTAGGGGTCATCAACAAACAGTTCAACAAGCACAACCTGCTATGTACCACCAATGCCAAATACGTCGCTCAGGTGAGCTCTCTGTTCTGAATTCCACACCCACACACTCGTTTGTATGATACCTGCATTTACATCCTATTGACACTTCAGAATTATTTTTAAAAAATTAGTTCTAAAATGCAGCTAAATATCTCTTCATCCTACCTTCTACTCCTTCTGTTAAATATTGCTCCTTCAACAGCTCTGTACCTTGTAAAATGCTCCCTGATCTCGCCAGGGTCCTAGGAGGAATCTTCAATTTCTCTCTCTCCCTAAGCCTTCACATTCAAATTTGTCACCAAATATTGTCAATTCTGCCTGCTACGTCTGGACTCAGTCCACCCTTTTCCATCACCATATCACTGCATGGTCCAAGTGTCCTTCAAGACTAACATCAAGTCTAATAGCCCAGCCAGCTTATTGCAGTTTCCTCTTGACTGGTCTTTCTGAATTCCTGTTTGAGTCTTTTCAATCCATTCTGCACACTGTACCAAAATGACCTTCGTAAATGTAATTGGAATTATTTTGCTACTCTTTTACTACCCTCAGAGTAATGATCAAACATCTGAACAGATAGTCAAAATTGTGGATCTGATCCCTGTCTACATCTCCATTTTCATTCCATTTTCTCCTCATTGCATTATCCCCATCCTGATAATTTTGTGATTACTTTAGGTCATTGAATGCCATACGTGTTTTGTGTACTCTTCCTTAAGTCAAGGTTTTGCAAAGGCCAGCTCTTCTCCTTGGGAATACTCTCTACTTCACTGTAGCCAGCTCATACTTTTCCTTTTATATACACATTGAATGTTTTAGGTCTGTGAGTTCGGGAGCACCTTACACTATACCTCCAGTGATAAATTTTAATATAGGTCTTTTCTACCAGTCTATGAACCTCATAAGGGTATACCATTCTTCATGGGATATTATTTACCATTATATTTACTATTTCACATACTATCAGTTGACTATTGAATTAAGTCAATTTTACAATTTAGTTTAATATTAAATGTAATTATATCTTTCCTTTTAATAATTTTGGATAATATGTTTAGTGATTTCGAACAAAATACAGAATGAAAATTGTTTTTATATATATATATATATATATATATATATATATATATATATAGTGGATATAAGTTTCTATAATTTTTTGGAAGGTTAAAACATAGGATAAATATAAGGGGGAAATTAACAGCCATGTGAGATAGAAGTCATATAATGACTTCAGCCATGGTTTTATGACACTTAAAAAATATTCATTCATTATAATTATAGAATTTAATCATATATACAAGTATCTTTTCAAAATTAAAAATAGAAATGATGATAGCTTTCTATAGTCACAAAGCATTATGCTCAAAAATGGGTGTTTTACACATTGTATGACTATTATTTTCGAAATAAAGTATACAAAAAATATATACACTTAAGTTAAAATTCTGGCAGACACTCAAGAATAATTAAAACCATTTCATTCTTAAGACAAAATAGTGGATAACTAAAATCAGGTTTTCATGCTTGGGGTATAAAATAGTTATCTCTAAATAAAAAGTTTCAAAATCCATTAACTTTATTAATAATTAATATTTATTTCATCAGTCCCACAGTTTTTAAATTCCTGCATTTTTGTGAGTGACTAAAATGCTAGGGTTTTGGATAATCTAAGAAATACTCAAATATGAAAAAATATTATTAGGTACTAATTTTGCTTTGGTGATGCCATCCATTGAAAAGGTACAAAACTCCACATCAAGGCAGATTTCAAGGGGCTAAAATACTAGCAAGATGCATGCATCCTATATTGTTTTCTAAATACATAAGCCAAAACATAAATTAAAATACATTTCCAAAAGAACAATGTATTCTGGAACAACACTTCCTCAAGAGTTTTTTATATAAAATAAATCCAACTTTATATAGTATCGGGGCAAAATGATCTTTTGATCTATTAAAATCCATTAATTTTGTTATACCAGGTGCAAATTAATAAAAATAGGTTAACCTATCGATTGCCACTAACTTGCCAGTTGGCAAATGTGAAATATTTCCTGTGTCTATATATGCTGTGGAAAAACGTCTTCAAGTTTATATTCAAAATGGTTTAAGTTGGCTCAGTGCCCATAGCTCAGTGAGTAAGGTGCCGGCCACATACACCAAAGCTGAAGGGCTCGAGCTCGGTCCGGGCTTGCCAAACAACAATGACAACCGCAACCAAAAAAATAGTCCAGCATTGTGGCAGGTGCCTGTAGTCCCAGCTACTTGGGAGACTGAGGCAAGAGAATCGCTTAAGCCCAAGAGTTTGAGGCTGCTGTGAGCTGTGACACCACAGCACTCTACCCCAAGAGACTAGGGGTGAGACTCTGTCTCTAAACAAACAAATAAAAAAAAAGAAAAGAAAAAAGAAAAGAAAATGGTTTAAGTAGCCCTTTATGTGAAACCTGGATCACTAAAGCACTGACTTGCCTGTCCTTGTATCCATGGATTTAGGATAAAGCAGCATGAGCTTTAATGAATGAATGAACCATGGGTCAGATACATCCTTGGCCCACCACAAGGGCTTCAGCAAGTTGTTTAATTATTTAAGCCTCAGTTCTCTGACATAAATGTGGATAATAGTATATAATCATTATCCATTAAGATAGTAATCAGTTTTTTATTACCAGCAGTAGGTTATTTGTTTTTCAGTCTGTTCAGGGACTTTGTAATGATGTAATACTCAGAGAAACTGCCAAAGAATTTTTAACTGATATATAAACTGGTAATAGAAGATAGATTTATGTTTAAGGTGTTGTAATATAAAATTGGAAAATTCAAAACAGGGTAGGATAGGTCTCTTTCTACATATCAGTACAAATTTCAGAGCCAGCAGAAATATTGGGTAAATGTCACATTATGTAGTATTAACTTTTAAATTATTTAATTTTAATACCAAAAATACTCCATTTGCCAGTAGACAACTAAGTGATAATTCCCGAACACCAAAAGCAGAACAAAGTGAGATTGTTAAGCTGTGTCACCTCCTTTAGGCCTGTGGAGCTCTTTCCATGGAAAAGCATGATTTTTAAAGTTGTATATGGATACCATATAAATTGGGGATAATCTAAGAAACTATTTCTTATTTAATTAATTAGTAAGTTGGAGCCCTGAAAAGAATATTTGAAGTACATGGTACAGGGACATGGATGATGCCCAGTGCATTGTATCTGAGAGTCTAAAAATCTATTTTCTTCGTGTCGTCCCAGCTAATCAGGAGGGTGAGGCAAGAGCATCACTTGATCCCAGGGATCTCAGGTTGCTGTGAGCTATGATGCCACAGCCCTCTAGCCTGGGGCAACAGAGTGAGAGTATGTCAAAAAACCCACTATTTTCTTCTACAACGGAAAATGCAATGAACACTAAACTGATCAGAAGATCCAGTCTGCAGTTTTAGATCTCATCTGCCACTAATATAACATATAGCTTTAAAAGGGACTAAAGACCTCTGGACCTCACCTCATCTGGAGAATGAGCCTGTTGAGACTGACCACATTATGTTTCGATTACTTACTGCCCCAAACTCTGGTGCTATATAAACCTTCTGTTTGCAATGTCAAGCCAAAACAGAATAGTGGTGTGTACAGAATTCTTTATTCACTTCCTTATGAAATATGAGGAATGTCTTTTTGCTTGCAGCAGTTTTTGCTAGAATTGTGGCTACTACCAAGGACAGCTGTCATAGGTACTTTTAACAAGTATCTATAAAGTACTAGTCATGGGTCCTGGTACCAGGTACTTATCACACATTTTAATATTATGTGTGTCTAAACTAGGAATACAATGTGACAGATGAAGAAACTAAGATTCAAGGTCACATAGCTAGAAAGTAAATTTCAGAAGTGTAAATCAAGCTTTCTGATACCAAAACGTATGTTTTCCATGTTCCTACCCTTTGTGAATGGCAGGGAGCTCAGCACTCATTGTGGACTTTGGAGTGTCTCAGCTCTTTGGCAGCCTAATCCGGTGCCATGACTTTAAATACCATCTGCTGACACCTCCCAAAGTTGGACACCTCTAGCCCAACACCGTCCCGAAGTACAGATTTGCACAGCCAACTCCTCAACAAATCCGCTGGATGTCCAATAGGCTTCTCAAACAGAACATGTTCACAGCCAGGCTCTTGATTCTACCCATCAAGGTTGCTCCACTCCAGTTCTTCCACGCTCTTGCCCAGACTGAAAGCACATGCAGTCATCATGGTGCCACTCATTCCCTGACGCCCCACATCCAATTTCTCAGCAAATCCTACCCACAGAATGCTTCAAAATTTGATGACATTTCACAGCCCTCCTTGTTTCCACCATAGTGCAAGCTGCAGTTGTCCTGGGCCTTCCTGACAGTTGGCCTCAGGCTACCTCCCTGCCACCATTCTTTCCCTACTTAGGGTCTATTCTCCACAAAGCAACCAGAGTGATCTGCCTTTCGATCCTATAATTCCTCTTCTAGGTTTATACCCAGAAGACCAAAAGTCACAATATAACAAAGACATCTGTACCAGAATGTTTATTGCAGGCCAATTCATAATTGCTAAGTCATGGAAGACGCCCAAGTGCCCA
>CAUYPK010094653.1:0-12485 GCA_963574355.1 Loris lydekkerianus | reverse complement strand
GTGCTTTGTAATTTTCTGTACAGTAATTCTCAATTAATGTGAGATAGTAACAAAACCATTTTTCTACCTCTTTCATGTTTACATGGATGGAGCTGGAACATATTCTTCTTAGTAAAGTATCTCAAGAATGGAAGAAAAAGTTTGATCAGGTCCCAATAGTGTATTTTTGATACTGCTTCGATTGCCTGGGGAGTCCTCCTCATAAAATATTTACCCAGGCCGATTTCTTCAAGAGTTTTCGGGCTTAGGCGATTCTTTTGCCTCAGCCTCCCGAGTAGTTGAGACTACAGGTGTTGCCACAATGCCTGGCTATTTTTTTGTTGAAATTTGGCTCCTGTTTTGTTTTTTTACTTCAAAATAAGATATGAGCAGTGTGCATAGGAATTTGTTCATAGTTTGTTTTGTTTTAAAAATATAGTCCAGCTCTCTAATGGTCTGAGGGACAGTGAATTGGCCCCCTGTTTAAAAAGTTTGAGGACGCCTGGTTTACAAAATAGTAATAAAGTCCACGCCTGTGTGTACACCCACCTGTCCTCCCAGCTGAATCCACCCCAGGCTGATTTCCACCCTCTGATTCAGCTCTTGTCAAGGTCAGCTGTGGTCCCCACATTGCCAAATCCAATGGACCCCTTTCTTTCTTTTCTTTTCTTTCTTTCTTTTTTTTTTTTTGTTTTGAGACAGAGTCTCACTATGTCGCCCTGGGCAGAGTGCCATGGCGTTATAGCTCACAGCAACCTGAAACTCTTGGGCCTCAAACTCCCTAAGTAGCTGGGACTACAGGCACCTTCCACAACACCCAGATATTATTTGGTTACAGTTGTCATTGTTTAGCAGGCCCAGACCAGGCTCGAACCCGCCAGCTTCAATGTATGTGGCCGGCGCCCTACTCAATGAGCTAAGAGCACCAAGCCTTCTTTTTTTTTTTTTTTTTTGACACAGAGTCTTACTCTGTTGCCCAGCGCTAGAGTGCAATAGTGTCACAGCAACCTCAAACTGCTGGGCTCAAGTGATCCTCCTGTCTCAGCCTGCCAAGTAGCTGGGACCAGGGGTGCCCACCACCATGCCCAATTAAATTTTCTGTTTTTAGTAGAGACAGGATCTTGCTCTTACTCAGGCTGGTCTCGAAGTCCTGAGGTCAAAGGATCCTCCTGCCTCTCCCTCCCAGAGTGCTAGGATTACAGGTGTGAGCCACCATGCCCGGCCTCCAATGGACCCCTTTCTATCAGAATTTTCCTCAACTTCTCAGCAGCCCTGAAAACAGGTGACCATCTCCTCCTTGAAACTTCTTCTGAACTTTGCCTGTTCTCTCCTTATGCCTGTTCAGACTCCTTTGCTGTCTGAGCTTTAAATGCCATCAGAGTCCTGCAGGGCTTGGCCCTGTATTCCTTACGAGCACTCTCTCCATAGTGACCCCGTCCAATCACCTGGCTTCCACACACCTGTCATTGCTGGGCTCACACCTTTACCTCTGCAGCCCCAGCACCCCCCGCCCAAGATATTAGCACAGCACAGTTGTAATAACCAGAGTAACGCCCCCCCCCCCAGAGAAGTCCACATCCTAATCCCCAGAACCTATTAATATGTTAGCTCTTATGGCAAAAAGGACTTTTTAGATGTGGTTAAATTAAGGATCTTGAAATGGGGCTATTGGCTTGGCACCCATAGTTTAGTGGTAAGGCAGCTGGCAGGTTCAAACTGGCCCAGGCCTGCTAAAAACAATGACAACAACTAAAAAATAGCCAGGCATTGTGGTGGGCGCCTGTAGTCCCAGCTACTTGGGAGGCTGAGGCAAGAGAATCACTTAAACCCAAAGAGTTGTAGGTTGCTGTGAGCTGTGACACTACAGCACTCTACTGCGGGCGACATAGTGAGACTCTGTCTCAAAAAAAAAAAAAAGGAAAGAAAGAAATGGGAAGATTATCTTGGATTATCTGGATGGGCCTAATGTGATCATAAAGGTCCTTCTAAGAGGGAAGCATCACAAATCTTTCCCAAAGTCAGAGAAAGAACTGTGTGTGAGCTTCAAGTCAGTGACAAGTAAAATATAAAAAACAAAAGATTTAGAGATGCTATGCTTTAGGCTGAAAGTTAGAGAAAGGGTCCACAAACCAAGGAATGCAGACAGCCTACAGAAGCCGAAAAAGGAGAAAAAAAAAAAAAAAGAAAGAAAGAAAAGAAAAGAAAAGAAAAGAAAAGAAAAGAAAAGAAAAGAAGAGAAAAGAAAAGAAAACAGGTGGTGCCTATGGCTCAGTGAGTAGGGCTGGCCCCATATACTGAGGATGGCAGTTCGAACCCGGCCCCAGCCAAACTGCAACAAAAAAATAGCTGGGCCTTGTGGTGGGTGCCTGTAGTCCCACCTACTCAGGAGGCTGAGGCAAGAGAATTGCCTAAGCCCAGGAGTTGGAGGTTGCTGTGAGCTATAACGCCACAGCACTCTACTGAGGGCAACAAAGTGAGACTCTGTCTCAAAAAAAAAAAAAAAAAAAAAAATGGAAAGGAAACAACACCTTCAGGCCTATTTCAGACCTCTGACCCCCAGAACTGTAAGATAATAAATTTGTGTTGTAAGCCACTGAATTTGTGGTACTTGTAGCAGCAATAGGAAACTAATGCAATAGCCAACTGGTCATTGCCTAATGGGCATCTCAAACTCAGAATGTCCAAACAGAACCTGAGGTCTTGTCCTCCCAAGCCAGCTCCTTCTCGTCTCCCCCACAACAACAGATGGCACCGTCAACCACTAAGTTCTAAAGCCTGATGCCCAGGGAGCACTCTTTGCTTTGCTTTTCATGAATCCCCTACATCTGATCCAACAGTCATACCTATTGGTCCTTTCTCCAAATAATATCTAGAGAGGAGATATTATCTCTTCTCTGCATCCTCTGTGCCACCACCCCGGCCACCATCATCTTTCCCACTCTTCCAGTATAGCCTCCTATTATTCTGTGGGGTTTATGTAGTTTTTAATTTACTCACATGATTTATACCACATCTTTCCCATCAGTGGTGGCCTCAGTCACTTGGACAGCCAGTCACCAGCACTTTCCCGCCTCAAGCCTCCCACCTAACTGTTCCCTCCACCTGGCACCCTCACTCTCCCCAAGGTTGGCTTATTCTCATCCCTGTGCCTCGCTCAATGTCACCTCCTCAACAATGCTGTCTCTAACCATTCCCACCTCAAGCCAGTTACTCTGCTTAGAGTCGCCTTGTTTTAGTTCCTTCTCTGAACTTGTATCTGATACAAGATCTGATAGTATCTTGTTGAATTGTTTACTTGCTTATCATCCATCTCCCCCACTAGACAGCAAGTTCCCTAAGGAGCCTGTCTTTCTTGTTCCCTGTGCTATTCCCAGAGCCTGGAACAATGGCTGGCATGGAGCAGGGCCGCAGTGAGTATTTGTTGAATGACTATTGAGCTACAGCCCAGGCAACAGCTGAGGGGGCTAATCTGGGGCAGGACTGAGGGGTGGAGGGCAGGTGCATCTGAGATCTGCTCCCAGGTGCAGGCTCTGCAGCTGAGCCCCCAAACTAGGTCACCTCAGCAACCCTGCTTCTCTCCCCAGCCTCCTCCCCAGCCTGAGCCCCAGCCTTGGGCCCTGCACTCCATTCCCTTCCCCCCCACAAAGGGCAGGCTCAGAACTGGGCTCCACCAGGGGGGGTGCAGGCCTGGAACAGTCTCTGCTCTTCCTCTTCCCCAGGCCTCTGTCCAAGCTGCTTCCTCTGCCTGTCACCTCCTTCTGCGGCAAGACAGTCACCTGTCAGCTCCTCACCTTCCCAAAGGAAAATGCAACTTGCTTCCCTCCAGGGCCTGCCCTATCCCCAGATTATGAGTTCCCAAGAAACCACCAGGTACAGCTGTGCAGGATGAGCACTGCAGATCCCCAGGAATGCCACTCATCTAATGTGCCTGGGCCCAATCTGAGCTACCTCTGCTCCCCATCCCTTTTGCCCCCACAACTGGTAGCACTGACGAGCTATGACAGAGTACTGGCCATCAGCTGACAGCCCAGGGCCCCTCTTACACCCTGGGCTCTAGCCTATCTCTGCTCTCAGATTCTATTCCCAGGTCTCCCAGGGGTCTCTTGGGCTGCTTTACATCCCACCCACCACACCCTGGGTCAGCCAAAGCCCATGATACTGCCAGCCCTGGTTTGTTATATCTTAGGGGGAAAGAGTGTGAGGGAGTGAGATGGGTATGTCATCCTCAAACAAGAGCTCAGCCCTCTGCTCTCTCTATGTCCCAGGACAGCCAGCCAGCACATTTCCTGCCTCGTGCAGCGGGCTGGGCCATGGTCTCAGACTCATCACCCACACCACAGGAACCCAGAAGTGCCTCCCACCACATCCTCCTCACAACACGTTCAAACCTGTGAGCCCCCTCTCTGCTTCAGCAGGTCTTCAGGGAGGTTTTTGTGTGGGGTCTCCCTGCACCCGTTGGTGGGCTCAGGGCTCTATGCACCAGGGCTTCAGACTCCCCTCATGCACCTTGGCCTTTAGGTTTCTGAGGGAGGAGACACTGAAGTGTGTGGGCCTGGAACTGGGGAGGGGTATTGGGAGAGGTGATTGGGAAGGAGACCGTCACAAATAATTCAGACTGAAACCTATACATACATGGCAAGCACCTTGGAAATGTGAAGTCTGAACCATTGCACAACCCTCACCAACCCAGCAATTTCACTCCCAGCATGTGCCCAAGAGGAAGAAGTACACTCGTCCCTTTAAAGAAAGTGCACAAGGCCGGGCTCAGTGGCTCACACCTGTAATCCTGGCACTCAGGGAGACCAAGCAGGTGGATTGCTTGAGCTCAGGAGTTGGAGACCAGCCTGAGCAAGAGCAAGACCTCATCTCTACTAAAATAGAAAAACTAGCTGGGCATTGTGGCAGGTTCCTATAGTCCTAGCTACTTGGGAGGCTGGGGCAGGAGCCACATGACATTTCTCAGTTCCTTGACCTTACTCAGGCTGGCCTCCAGCTTTCGACCAAGCTCTTTCTCTCTGCTTGGACTTCCCATTCCCATGCCTTCTCACACCAACTCCCTCTCATCACCCAAGTCCTGGTGGGGATGCTGAAGAACACACCTGCCTCTATGTCCCTCTCCCTGGACAACCACTATCAGAGCTGCCCTGACCCTCGTCATCGTCTGACTTGTGTGTTTCCCTCATGAGCCCCAGTGACCATGTCTCCTTCACTATCTTATTCCCCAAATATGGCCTGGCATTGAGCAGATGCTCCGGACATACTGCTGAGTGGATAAACAAATCAACCCTGCTCTCACCACTTAAATAAATCTAATGGTTACTAGACTTTTCACCACACAGCTCAGGAAACTAAGGTCCAGAAAGGGGTCTGTGATGTGCAGGAAAAATCACACTCACTTTCTCCTATAGTTTCACAATATGAAATACTTCTGTGACCTCAGATATGAGGATTTTCCCCCACACACACCAAGCAAGGGGTCCTTCAGCAGCCAACACCAGCTGGGTGTCCTCTAGTTCAATTCAGTGCTGACACTGTGTACCTGGAGGTGGCATCAGACCCCACAGGTTGAGGGCTCAGTCCCATTAGACTTCCCTCCATCTGGCTCAGCACCCGTAGCTCAGTGTTTAGAGCACCAGACACATGCACTGTGGCTGGTGGGTTTGAACCCAGTCCAGGCCTGCTAAACAACAATGACAACAACAGCAACAAAATAGCCAGGCGTTGTGGCAGCACCTGTAGTCCCCGCTACTTTGGAGGCTGAGGCAAGAGAATTGTTTAAGCTCAAGAGTTTGAGGTTTCTGTGAACTGTGATGCCATAGCACTCTACCAACATAATGAGAATCTGTCCTAAAAAAAAAAAAAAAAAAAAGACTTCCCTCCACCTCTGATGCTAATCTCAAGCCCCGTGCTTCTGACTTGTGCTTCTGACCAACTGTCTGTCAGGGTTCCCATGATTCCCTCCTGAGGTTTGATTAATTTGCTAGAGCAGCTCACAGAAATCAGGGCAATATTTATGTCTACTGACTTATTATTAAGAATATTAGGGCAGTGCCTGTGGCTCAAAGGAGTAGGGCGCTGGCCCCATATGCCAGAGGCGGCGGGTTCAGACCCAGCCCTGGCCAAAAACTGCAAACAAAAAAAAAAAAAAAAAAAGAATATTACATGACTGGCGCCTGTAGCTCAGTGGGTAGGGCACCAGCCCCATATACCGAAGGTGGCAGGTTCAAACCCAGCCCCAGACAAACTGCAACAAAAAAGTGGCCAAACTGCAACAAAGAAATAACCCAGCGTTGTGGTGGGTGCCTGTAGTCCCAGCTACTTGGGAGGGTGAGGCAAGAGAATCACCTAAGCCCAGGAGCTGGAGGTGCTGTGAGTTGTGTGATGCCACGGCACTCTACCGAGGGCAATAAAGTGAGACTCTGTCTCTACCAAAAAAAAAAAAGAAGAAGAAGAAGAATATTACAAAGGAAGAGATGCATAAGGTCAAGGTCAGGAAAGGAAGCTTTTACACCCTCTCTGGATGCTCCTCCCTCCAGGAACCCCCACGTGCTCTGCTATCCAGAAGCTCTCCAAACCCTGTGTTTTGGGGGTTTTATTGATGCTTGGTTACATAGGTATGATTGATTAAATCATTAGCTCTTGGTGATCAACTTAATATTCTTCCCCTCGCCTCCCAGAGGTTGGTGTGGTAGGACTGAAAGTCTGGACTCTCTAATCCTGCCTGGGTCTTCCCAGTGACCAGCCACAATCCTAAAGCTACCTGAGGGACTTCCAGCCACCAGTCAACTCATCAGCATACACAAAGACATTTACTACTTTGGAGATGCCAAGAATTTTAGGAGTTATATTCTAGGAAATAGGACCAAATATATATAACTACATACTTATTTGTAATGTTGTAAAATAGAGGAGTCCAAATATCAAATGTATATTTCACAGCATCACAGGATCCAAGCCTGCTTGGGTGGAGGGATCATGGCCCAAGTCTCAGGGCCTCTGAAGCCACTTCAGAAGCCACCTCTGCCCACCCATCCTCCACCAAGCAGGGCTTCTGCTCTGCTCAGCCAGGCCCCTGAGCACCCCACCTAGTTCTGCTCCCAAACCTGTGTGGACTTGGGCTTACCTGCTCATGTGTGCTGGGTAAAAAGGAAACCCTTGACCACGGACCCAAAAGCAAAGCTGTGTGTTGGGTTGGGGACACAACCAGACTGGGGCTAGGGCTGAGGTTGGTGGCAGGGAGGGCACAGAAAAAGCCTCACGACCATCAAGAAAAAAAGTGGTCCGGGAAGGCATGGCTGCTTTAGATTACCTTAAACGAAAGAGACACAGCAATATGCATGAACCATGAGCAGATCCTGGCTTTAAAACAACACAGCTCCCACAGTAACCAGGAGAAACTGAAATGAGTCTCAGGTGACCTTCACTTCAGAGCTTCTCCTCACTAAAGACATGCTCCTCCCTCAGTGTGCCACCGTTACCACCATCTGACGCAACCCACACTTTACTTATTTACATCATCGGCCTCCTTGGCCAACACGTAAGCTCCCTGAGCCTAGGGGCTTCTGTTTGCCTTGTCACAGCTACATCTGCAGGGCCTGGCACATGGTACATGACCCATAAATATTTGTTGAGTGAATGACCATTGTATATATAATTCAATAATTTACCTTTTTCTTTTCTTTTCTTTTCTTTTTCTTTTCTTTTTCTTTTTCTTTTCTTCTTTTTTTTTTTTTTTGTTGAGACAGAGTCTCATTCTGTAGCCCTGAGTAGAGTGCTGTGGTGTCAAAGCTCACACAACCTCAAACTCCTGGGCTCAAGTGATTCCCCCCTCACCCCCTGCCTCACCTTCCAAGTAGCTGGGACTGACTACAGGAGCCTACCACAATGCCCAGCTAGTTTTTCCATATTTAGTAGAGATGAGGTTGTTCTTGCTCAAGCTGGTCTCAATCTCTTGAGCTCAAGCAATCCATCTGCCTCTGCTTCCCGGAGTGCTAGGATTACAGGTGTGAGCCACTGCACCCGACCCAATACTTTATCTTTTTCATCTCACAATGTTTCCAGATTAACCAGGTTAATAACCATTGCTCCGCTTTTATTCCTTTGACCTGCTTTTAGTACTGTATCATATGAGTCACATCTTACTTCTCCCCTTATCCTAATGATGAATACATTCAGACTTTCGCTATTCCAAGCAATGCTACAATAAACTTTTTTACATGAGCCAGAGAATTTCTCTGGAGTGGAATTTGCTGGGTCAAAAGCCACATGCACCCTCACCTTCACCAGATGTGGCAAAACTGCTCTCCAAGGTGATGATATCCATTTACACCCCCCCCCCCCCCACACACACACACACACACACACTCCTGTTTTACCACATCCTTAATAGCACTGTGTGGTCAGATTCTACATTTTTTGCCTGCCTAATGGGTGGGTACGGATGATATTTGTAAAGCTTAAGGCAATGCATATTGAGCATTAACTTGACTAGAAAGCGTGCTTTTATGTCCCTGGCCCACAGCCTAAGTCTTTTTTTTTTTTTTTTTTTTTAATAAATAAAGTTTTATTGGAACACAGACATGCCCTAAGTCTTAACCATTACTCTTTGGTGCCTCATATTTTCAATTTCTTCTGTTATTTTTGTGTCCAAATTTTGTATGTTGAGCAAGTGTTACTTTTGTAAGGAACAAAACTTTATTTAAAATAATTTTTAAGTCTCCTCTCCCCCTAGGTGTGGAGCGGAGACAGATCCAGGGATGAGAGGAGACCAGGGCTCCATGGCTCCACCGACTGGCATGTTGCTCACAGCCTCTGACATCTCCCTTTCTCCTGTGTGTCCTTTTGAAAGAGAAAGGAGTTTCTCCCCAGACTGTGGGGGGTGGAGTGCCAAGGCCTTCTCCAGGGCCCAGCTCAGACTCCTGGAAGCCCCCTCAGTCCTGAGGCCTCCTGCCCCCAGGACCCCACTCACCAGGTCTGGTTGGTCCTGGGATCTTGGTGCAGAAGGGAGCTGAGCACAAAAGGTGCCCCTCCTTCGGGTGTGACCCAGGGCCAGGCCACATCCACATTGAAGGCCATTGCAGGGGCCAGGCCTGTAAGAAAAAAAGGAACATTTAATGAGAGAGGACTTTTACTCCCATTAAAACATCAAATCCTGTAGAGTTATTAACCCTGTTTTATAGTTGAGAAAAGTGAGACTTCCCAAGGATCTTACAGGACTGAATACAAGTATAACTGATCCAGAACCTCTGACCCTCCTACCAAGCCCAGCTATGGCAGCACCAGAGCCCCCTCTCCCAGAAGGCTTTCCTTGGCTGTCCTACCTCCTCACCCCTCCTACCGTCACTTTCTGTACCTGTCACCGCTGTTTCTCCTACCAAAGTTAGAGTAGACCATGAGCCTCAGGGAGGGCCTGCTATGTTTCAGCTATGCAAGCCCCTCAAGTGACCCAAGAGAAAATACACATCCTCAAAAATACCTGTATCTCAAGTTGACTGATGAGAAGCCATTAAAAATATACCTGCACAGAATGCTTTACAGGACCTTTATTCATAACACCTCCCAACTGGACAATGTCCACCAAAGGGAGAACGGACAAAGTTACTGGTATGTTCATACAGCAGAATACTACTCCGGAGGAAAAAGAAATGATAACTGATACAGCAACAGGGTGAATCTCAAAAATCATTATGCCGACTGAAAGAAGCCATACATAAAAGGGTGTCTACTGTACAATCCTATTTATATGATGTTCCAGATCAGCAAAACCAATCTATAGTAAACACCAATTGGTTGAGGGGTAATGAGAATTAGTCAAGAAAGCAATAGAAGGAGCTTTCTGGGGTGATGGAAATACCTTTTTTTTCCCCCTTGGGACAGATTCTCACTTTGTCACCCTCACCCTTGGTGGAGTGCTGTAGTATCATAGTTCACAGCAACCTCAAACTCTTGAGCTCAAGTGATCCTCTTGCCTCAGCCTCCTGAGTAGCTGGGACTGCAGGTGCCCACCACAATGTTCAATATTTTTAGAGATGGGGTCTCACTCCTGCTCAAGCTGGTCTTGAACTCCTGAGCTTCAGGCAATCCACCTGCCTCTGCCTCCCAGAGTGCTATGATTACAGGCCTGAGCCACCGCGTCTGGCCAGATGGAAATAGCTTATATCTTGATAAATGTTTGGATTACAAAAGTATGTTCATCTATCAGAACACATCAAATGGTCCACTTACAACTTGTCCATTTCACCGTATGTAAATGTTACAAAAATTTTAAACTCTAGGTGATATGTATATTGAAATGTTTAGTGTAGGAGATGGAGCACCAGGCTTATGGGAGCGGTCACTGGTTCTTGAGGGAGGCACTGGGAGTGGTATAATCTCCCAGCTGGCAAGGAGATGTTTTGCAGCCTGGAGATAGCCCTCAAGCAACTTCATGAGATAAGATCAGTCACTGGTTAGTAAGCAGGTGTTGAACCTTGAATATATTGGGTGCATCAGGGTGGGAGTCGAGCCAGTGAGGAAAGAGCACATAGTGATCATTAAGCACGTAGCCCCTTGATGGGCACCCCCCACACTTGTTGTATAATGTTTCAATAAAAGGCCACGGCAGAGGTTACTCGGGGCTTCCCTGCACCTATGGGAAGTCCACCTCCGTGTCCTGGCTGGTTCCTGGATGCAGTGACAAGGTGCCCAAGTGGTACCAACAAGGGTGACAGGGTGACATAGCAGCACCAACAGTTTAGGGTTGAAATATACTGATACCTACAAATTACTTTGAAATAAATCAAAATATAAGATGGCTTGATGGATGAATAGGTGGATGGACAGATGTGATAAAGCAAATATTTAAAAACGTTGATAAGCTCGGCCCCTGTAACTCACTGAGTAGGGCACCGGTCATATACACCAAGGCTGGTAGGTTCGAGCCCAGCCGGTGCCTGCTAAACAACAATGACAACTACAACCAAAAAATAGCCAGGCATTGGGGCAGGAGCCTGTAATCCCAGCTAGTTGGGAGGCTGAGGCAAGAGAGCTGCTTAAGTTCAAGAGTTGGAAGTTGATGTGAGCTGTGATGCCACAGCACTCTACTGAGAGTGAGATAGTGAAACACTGTCTAAAAAAAAAAAAAAAAAGTTGACAATTGTAAAATCTAAGTGTGATATGTGGTTGTCCAATTTTTCAGCTTTTCTGTATATTTGAAATTCTCCATTAAAAATTTCTAGGAAAAATTGATATTGACAGATTGCCCCCCAAAGAGGCTGGTTGTACCAATCCATACTCCAACATCAGGATGGGAGAAGGTTTATTCCTCCACAAGTTCCCCTGACCTGACTGTAAGATCTTTTCATCTTTAAGAGGCTCACATCTTGTTCCATAACTACTTTTTATTTTTCAATTACCAGTCGGGTCGAGTGTCTTTTTATAAGTTTGTTTACTGTCTATTCATGTATATTATCCATTTTTATGAACAAATATTGACTATTTCCTTACTTGTTTGTTTGTTTTCTTTTTAAAGACAAGAGTCTCACTTTGGTGCCCCTGGTAAAGTGCCAAGGCAATCATAACTCACAGCAACCTGACTCTTGGCCTTAAGCAATTCTCTTGCCTCAACCTCCCAAGTAGCTGGGACTACAGTGACCTACCACAATGTCCAGCTATTTTTAGGGACAGGGTCTAGCTCTAGCTCAGGCTGGTCTTAAACTCGTGAGCTCAGGCGATCCACCCGCCTTGGTCTCCCAAAGTGCTGGAATTACAGGCTTGAGACACAATGCCTGGCCCTTTTTCCTTACTTGTTTGTAAGAGCTTTTCTCTATGCAAGAGAAATTGGCAATGTCTTACAGATATTGTTTCCTGCTGTTTGTTATTTGAATGGCATATGAAGTTTTCTAACATTTACATTTTTTATGCAGACTTTATGACTCTTAAGTTTTGTGTCATGCTTCCCCACTCAGAGATTGTTTTTTGAATCCACACATTTCCTTCAATATTTTTTCCTTGTTTCATTTCTTTTGCTTTTGTTTTTGTTTTTTGTTAATCAGGCCCACTGAGGTTCGAACCTGCAGCCCCTGGTGTGCAGGGCCAGTAAACTGACCACAGAGCTACAGCAACCAGCTTCTTGTTTCATTTCTTTTTTCTTTTTCTTTCTTTCTTTCTTTCTTTTTTTCTTTCTTTCTTTCTTTCTTTCTTTCTTTCTTTCTTTCTTTCTTTCTTTTTTTTTTTTTTTTTTGAGACAGAGTCTCACTATGTCACCCTGGGTAGAATGCTGTGGCATCACAGCTCACAGCAACCTCAAACTCTTGGGCTTAAGCGATTCTCTTGCCTCAGCCTCCCAAGTAGCTGGGACCACAGGCACCCGCCATAACACCTAGCTATTTTTTTTTTTTTGTAGAGACAGAGTCTCACTTGGCCCTCGGTAGAGTGCCGTGGCATCACACAGCTCACAGCAACCTCCAACTCCTGGGCTTAGGTGATTCTCTTGCCTCAGCCTCCCAAGTAGCTGGGACTACAGGCGC
>CAUYPK010094651.1:0-39655 GCA_963574355.1 Loris lydekkerianus | reverse complement strand
ACCTGGGGAGTGGGAGTGCACGCGAAATCAGCCCTCTTCCACTGCGACCTGTCTCTAGCTCTGGACCTGGGGAGTGGGAGTGCACGCGAAATCAGCCCTCTTCCACTGCGACCTGTCTCTAGCTCTGGACCTGGGGAGTGGGAGTGCACGCGAAATCAGCCCTCTTCCACTGCGACCTGTCTCTAGCTGTGGCACCTTGGATAAACTTGGCACCCACTTTTGGTATTCACCCATGAATGTTCACTCCTTGCTCCAGAGGCATCTGAGGCTGCTCATTCTCTATCTTTTTAAACACTTTTTTGTTTGTTTTTTTTTGCAGTTTTTGGCAGGGGCCAGGTTTGAACCCACCACCTCTGGTACATAGGGCCGGCACCCCACTCCTTTGAACCACAGGCGCTGCCCTCAGTCATTATTCTTGGAGACTGACTACACTTTATCTTCCCATCTCAGCCTATTGCCAGCTACTAACCTGCACGTGACCATTTTCCTCCTAACTCTTTACTCATCAGGCCAGTGAGTGTACAATGCAAGCAGGGGCATTAGTCCAGGTATACCTAAGCTATGCTGCAAAAACAAATACCACCCCCAAGCTATTCAGTGGCTTGACACAAGAAGGGTTTGATTCTTACCCATGCAAAGTCTACAGCAAGTTCAGGGGCTCTACAGGACAGTTCCCTTCTAATCTGTGCCTTAGGAACCTGGTGAGCTTCCATCTATGACTCTGATATCTTGATACATGGTCTGCCATGACAGGGAAGAGATTGGATGGTCATTCAAGAGCTTTTCACTGCATCCCCCCCCCCCAAATGACACATTATTTCTGCTCACAGTCTTGACCAAAATTAGTCACAGAGCACCATGTAACTTCAAAGCTTCCCAGGAAGAATAGGAGAACCAGATATTTTTAAGTTCTGGTCATGTCTACCACAGTTCATCCATCCTCTGAACTGAACAGCTATTTAGAGACATTCTTATCTGGGGCCCCAAACTTTCAACCCATCACAGCCCAAGTTCTAGTTTCTCATCCCGATTCCTATGATTAATTCACAGCCCATGTCTCTGCCTCCATTAGATGCACCCCTCAGCCGGTAACTTCAAGCTGTGATTCAAGCTTATGACTATCTTCAAAAGGAAAACTTATACCTTTCCCTCTATATGAAACCACCAAATCCTCAAAAAATTTCTGCTCTTGCTGGGAGAACAATATTGACATGTATAATAAAGGTAGAATGGTTCAAGTACAGTGGTGAAGAGCTCAGTGTTTGCAGTGTGGCACACGTAAGTTCAGCTTTCAACTTTGACGTTGATTATTTAGGTGACCATGGTCAAATGACCTAACCTTCTATTTGCACATCCGGAAAATGGAAGTTGAGAACTAACCTGGGGTGGTTGTGATACCACATGAGCTAATGTGTTTATTAGGGGATAAATAAGCATAAACTGCTATTAGCATTACTATGTATTTCTAGAAGTTGATATCCCATCAAGGATTTGAAAGTGTGTTTCACTATCTCAATGCAAATGGTGCTAGGAGAAGAGGGAGGGAGAAGCTGAAGAAACACTAGGGGTCTGACTTTTCTGCAGGCTCCAAATGAGTGGCTGGGTGATTAAGCTGCTAAGAAAGCCAGGATGGGAAGGCTCTCTCAAGGATACACCTCAAGAGTAATGGGATGTGGAGGTATGGATAGATCCATCTCTGCATATAAGGAACTGGTTAGGGGTATGGAGATATAATCTCCTTTCTTTATGCTGCAGCCTTGAACTTGAGATGGCTCCAACATTGCTTGAATTAGATATACACTATTCTTATAAAATGCACAACACAGTCCCAGGACTATAGTTGATGTGTGGTAAATAATAATTATCATTATGATCATTATGATTATGAGTCTACTCCAATAAATTATCACATTTATGTGGGAGACCATACACAACAGTTTCCTTTACAGTTCACGTCCTCAGCATGTCAAGGAACCCTCTTTAGGAACAAAACCACCTTTGAATAGTGTGACTTTGAAACTAGGAAATGCGTTGCTCCAGACCTTGAGGAGTTTACGGTCTAGCAACGGTGTGGAATATGATAGCAATGACAATGATTGAGTCCTCTGTCCTGCACTGTGCCTTTCACTAACATTATCTCCAAACTCACAGTAGTTGAACAAGGTATGCCTTACTCTTCCCAATTGCAGATGAAAAGAATGAAATCTCAATTTCTTTAACTTCAAAATGGGTAACAACATAAAGTTTGACCGACTTGCTGTGAAGATTAGGAGAGCCTCTATAGAGGGTATGCAACAACTCTAAGCACATTAAGATGTAGAGAGGGTAGGGAGTCTGCAGAGCACAGCCATTCTGTGCCTACGTATCTGTTTAGTTGCTGCCTATACCAGGAAGTCATGGGGGGTGTGGGGTGTGGAGTGACACAGGAGTCTGACAGCTGAAATTTGGAATGGGAGGGTTGTGTTGCGTGAAATGAGGCACTGGCAGAGGATGGGGAAATGAGGATGGGGATGAGAGAGGGTATGAAGGAGAGGAAGGAGGTATTAAGTATGCCAGCTCTTCCCCAGGGAGATAATTCTCAGACCCCAGGGCTGCCACCTGAGGCTGTTGCAAGACTAGGGGTGGGTATGAGCCAAGAACAGCCTTTTCTCTGTCCCACACTTCCACCACTCTCAATCAAGTCCAAGTTGACCTGAAGTTCAAATCTAGTCTCTAGCCTGAGACCTAAAGATTGCCTACAACTTTGGCTTTTGTGTTTCCCTTAAATTTCTTTTGTAGCCATCCAAATCCAGGTAAGTCTTGGGTGAGGTGACTCCAAGTCTTCCCACGACATGTCACTTCTCCCTCTGTCTTATTCACGGATTCAGGGCTAAGATCCTGCCCATAGTTCCTATGCATAGCAATCCAGTCCTGCCCTAGTGACCCAGCACACTGGGGTATGGCCCTGGTACCATCAGCTTCTTTGTACAGGTCCTATTATATGTGATATATCCCCATTCTGTTTGCTTCTGAATATTTGACTTCAGGTAGTACATTTGTAGAACCACAAAGCAGACTTTTAGAAGAAATGCAGGGATATATATGTACATGCTCCTCAGGCTTAGCTGGAGGTAGCCTCCAATGGGGTGGACTTCTTGGAAACTCCCTCAGTCCAATAGACTCTCTTATCTGTTAAAAGTCTTAAAATTCCAACCATTGAAGGTATTTTAATTCAGATTAAGGATCCTATCAAATGAAAATCTTTCAAAGAAGGGTAAAATATCAGAGTTTAGGCAAAGTCTTAACAGGGGTAGGTTCTTGATGAGGTTGCCCGTGGCAAAGCCAATAGTCAGAACTCTGGAAGGTGGATATCCTAAAACCAGAACCAGGGAGAGTTCCCTCCTGCCTTGCAGCAATCTCAGAAAGATTTCTAAATCTATTCCATTCCTCCAGGGACCATTGCCTTAAAGCCATCACCTTCTCAGGAGAAGAGTTCTCTAGCAGACCTTCACTACACAATGAAGACTTCAGCTCTGAGTAATGGTGAAGATCTTTTCTCTGGACAGAATTGGAGCTTGACTTAGAGTTTGTGCTCAATCAATCAGAGAGACTGGAACCTAAGGATGCAGACCCCCTTGCTGGACTTATCTTGATGATGGTGATAATGATGGTGGTGGTGGTGGTAGAGATGGTAGTTATGATGACACCTAACTTATTGTATAACATGTATTTACTATGTGCTAGGTACAGTTTTATGCACTTTGTGTGTATTCATTCACTGACTACCCAGAATAAGGCTAGGAGGTAGATACAGTAATTATCCTCATTTTACAAATGCGGAAGCAAAGCACAGAGAGGTAGGGCTTCCCCATGCCACTGTATCCCACAGCTCCAAGGGTGCCTGCCATGCTCGCTGTAGTCCATGTGAATGGCGCCCCCTAGAGTCGTGTAGAGTACAAATCATGCCACTTACCTAAGGTCTCAAAGGTAGGTAAGAGGTGGGCTTAGAACCCAGGTAATGTAGTTCCAGAGTCCCTGCATTTGGTGTGATGGCATCCTCTTTATTAGGGATTTCCCTTCATGGAAGTGCCCTGTGGGCTTGATGGCTCATGTGATATTTTAAGAGTTATTTTTAATTTCTATTTGTTATAATAAAGACAATACGTGCTTTCCTCAGCAAACTCAACATTACAAAAGCATTCAGTGGGAGGTCAAAGTCTCTCCCTCACCACCATCTATCTTCATATTTTCCCTGTGGGTGTCTCTTCCACCCGCTTTTCCACCAGTCCCCTACAGACAAAATATACACAGGGAGGAGACAATGCTAGATTGACTTGATTGCCATTTTTAGAAGGAAGAGGGTTTGACATAGGAAGAAAGGGCAATAGAGCTTGAATTTCATGACCACTTTGGCCACTTGGGGCCAACTTCCTGCTCAGATATATCCTATCTGGAAGGATGAGATGGGGAATCTGCCACATATGCAACTCTGAGATATACTTTAAAAGAGCTTTATGAATGAAGGCAACTCATTCTTCCAGGCCTGAAATAGAGTCTTTGCATCTTACTACCACCTACTAGACTCCTGCCAGGAGGACAAGTCATGGCATCAGTACATGGTATCAAGAACTAGATAGATAGCTCTGTTCTCATTTTATGGACTCTGAAGATTGTGTGGTGCTTCCTTGCCCAAAACCATAGCAGCAACTGCAGGGACATTGCTAACCAAGGTCTTTCAGCCTAGGATAATCTCTCTTTATTATTATTATTAATTGGTTCAGGTTCATTGAGGTTACAAAGAATTAAATTACACTGTTTGCATTTGTTAGGTAAAGTACTTTTTACAGTTCTGTCCCTCCCCAAGAGGTGTGCCATACACTGTGACCCCGTCCCCCTCCCTTCTCCCCTCTCCCTGCCCCTTCATTCTGCCACCTCCTACCTTGAATTAATTTGAGTTTTTCTCTTATATGGTATGTATCAGATTAAATACTGGCTGCATATTAGAATTGAATACATTGGATTCTTGCTTCTCCATTCTCCGTTCCAATTCCATCCAAGTTAATAGAAAAGATACAAAGTCTCCATTTTTTTAATGTCTGAATAGTATTCCATGGCGTACATATACCACAGCTTGTTAATCCATTCCTGGGTTGGTGGGCATGTAGGCTGTTTCCATGTTTTGGCGATTGTAAATTGAGCTGCGATAAACACTCTAGTGCAAATGTCCAAATGATAAAATGATTTTTTTTCTTCTGGGCAGATGCCTAGTAATGGGATTGCAGGATCAAATGGGAGGTCTAAAGAACATCAATCCTCCTGATGTTATAAACATTTGTATATTTTCCTTTTATCCTTTATCAAAGTGAGATCATACAACACTAGACTACAATCCATCTTTCTGCTCCCTTCATATCATGCACATCTCCCAGGTCAGTACAAAAATCTACCACTTCTCCTAATAGGGATGTGGTGATCCATTGTGCAACTATACCATAATTTTTTTTTTTTTTTTGATATTTAGATTATTTCCAATATCTTTTTTTTTTTTTTTTTTTTTTACTATTACAAGCAATACCATCATGAATGTTCTTACATGCATCCTTTCACTTCACACTATTATTTTTATATGGAGGAGAACCTCTGTGTTGCGGGTATGTGATCAGTCAGTTTTAATGATGTAGCCAGATAGGGTGAGAAACCAAAGGAGAAGGGTTTTAATAGGATGGTGGAGGCCTAATGGCTCGAGAGAGGCCATGAGGAGGAGGAAGAGGAGAATGCTGACCTGAGATTTTGCACCTTGGCAGAATGAGCAGCCTGGACTTGAGAAGACACAGAGGCAGCAGAGTCCTCTGGGGAGATTTCATTCTCAGTCAAGGCAGGAGGTGGAAGGGGTGCTCTAGGAAGAGTCCAAGCGTGCAGGCAAGCCTGTTACCACGAGAGGGGAAGGACCTGGAAGGATGGGAGAGGTTGGATCAGGGCAGAAGAGCAGAGAGCCAGGTGGAGATCAGAGCTGGAGTGAGGAGGGTCTTTCACATGTGTGTAAAGAGAGCAGTGACAGATGACATGGAGTGAGGCTGGAGGGTTCTGGCTACCAGGGGCAAGTGGCTATCAGGTGATAGTCCTTGAATAGTACCCAAGGCTTAATGACACTTCCACAATGCCGTCTTGGCACAGGAATTGTCTTAGGTCTCATTCCCCAGAAACAGAGCCTGAGGGATTTGGATGCATGTGATCTTTGAGGGAATTCTCATCAAGAAAATCTGTAAGGGACCAAATGAAGCTGGAAATGGAAGGCAGCCAGGCAAGGCTGAGGGTTCTGTCAGCTTAGCCTTACCCAACCCAAGGGGTGCTCTGGGGTGTAAATCACATTGCAGAGCCGCCATGCAGTGAGACAAGGGGCCCGGGTGCTTATCCACTCCTGTGGGCTACCCATTGAGTATAACGTCCTTGGCTCCTTCAGGCAGAGGGTTCTGTAGGCCCAGGGCAAATCTGAAGAGAAGGTCACAGTCTGAAGTCATTAGCCACAGTGTTTGCAGCAGCTCAAGGAGAGTGCATGAACAGGGAACGGGGAAGGGCCCAAACGGACTCTACAACACGGTTCAAAGAGATCCTCAGAGCAATATAATTAGGATACCTTCAGAGATGTGCACTCCAGACACAGGACAGAGGACGGAAGTCACTGGTTCCTGGGAACCTTGCACCAGAGCAAAACAGCAAGAATGCCAGGGGGTGGGAGGGTTTAGACTTCTTTGGGTGGACAGCTTGCCTAGTCTTGACTTGGGCACATTTTGGAGCAGTGATTCTTCAACCCATGTGCTGTGAGAGAATCTTAATTGTACCACAAAAATCTTTCAAGAATCATTAATTAAATTATTTTCAAAAGAAGTTCAAAGCACAGTAAGTATATTGTTCTCTCTTTTTTTTTTTTTTTTTTTTTTTTACTATAATTTAAGTGTGAAATAGAAGTTTAACTATAGGTTCAAGTGTGCTCTGAGATTAAAAAAAAAAAAAAAAAAGGTTGAAAAACACTGCTATAGAGGAAGAATTGATTTGTGGAGGAGTGGCTGATCTGAGAACCAAGATGTCAGGCCAGGCCAATGTGGAATATCAGGAATCAGCCATTGCTCAGAGCCTGTGGAAGGGGCTGCAAAGTCTCTGTAGAGCAGCGGTTCTCAACCTGTGGGTTGCGACCCCTTTGTGACAATGAAAATACATCCTGCATTTTAGATATTTACATTATGATTCATAACAGTAGCAAAATTACACTTATGAAGTAGCAACGAAAATAATTTTATGGTTGGGGGTCACCACACCATGAGGAACTGTATTAAAGGGTCGCGGCATTAGGAGGCATTAGGAAGGTTGTGAACCACTGATGTAGAACCTGGAAAATTTGCAGAGGAACTGCAGCCAAGACCAGGGCTGTGCACCCCTTTCTTTTGTCTCTCCCTACATTTTACCTTCTTAGAATATCTTCATGTCTGCTGACGCCCTGGCGGAGGTCCAACAGCCTGTGCTTCCCACACCCACTGTGGGCGCAGCCCCTCACTGGCCATGGTTCTCCAGCTGCCGTCCACACTCACAAAGCTTGACTTCCTGGGGGTGAGGGTGGGCAGGCTTTTTATATTCCCCACTCAATATCTATTCCCTCTTTCTTCCTTGCCCACAGAACCCTGCTTTCATTCATAGCAACAAGGTGCCTAGTCCCTGGAGATGAACCATAAGTTATCACTAGTCCACACGTAACAATTCTAGTCCTTGCTTTCCTTGTAAGTAGGGCTGGCCTTTGGGTGTTTGTTGGCCAATTGCACCCGCATGGAAGTCTTCTGAAAGGGGGAAGACGGGGCTGGAGTTGTCTCTCCCTTTTGCCCTTCTTTCTCCTCTTGCCTTGAGCATAGGTGCCCTGTCCAGAGCGGCAACATCTGTCTGTGGCCATGGAACAAAATGCAGAGGAAAAGGCCTCGAGAAATCTCAGAGATGCTCTTCCGGAAACATTCAGCTGTTGAATCATTTCCAGAAGCCTCCTGCCTCCAGGCACCTTGTGGTGTAAGAAAAACAAATGCTTATTTGTTTAAACTACTCTTAACCAATCTTCCTGTTACTTGCAGATGAATGCATTCCTAAACAATTCAGGAGCTGGTGGGGATCCAGCCTGAGTCCTCTATGCTCCTGCGAGCACTGCATCAAGGATGGATGGCACCTTCTCTGGGGGGCCAGCGCCAGAGCAGAGCCGCCTGCTCAATCCTGATCCCATCTGGGCCTGTCTCCTTCCTAGTCTTGGTGGGTCATAAAAATGCAAATCTGTGATGATCAGTCATAAACGAGGAACAGGCAAGGTGGACCAGCAGAATCGGGAAGCAGAGCTTGGAAGGAGTCCCAGAGGAATAGAGCGGGAGAAATCCTTTTATGGGGTATTTGTTTTTAGGTCCATAGGCAGAGAGCCAGCATAGACACTGCTGAGCTCCGACAACAATACTGATTAGAAAATACAACCGTAAATGCAATTGCCATTTCTTGAGCATCCACTACCTGTCCTGTGCTTCCTGTTGATGATCTCCTTTGCACAACCACCCAATGACATGACTACAACTCTATCCATGTTTTAGATAAGAATACTGAGGCTGAGAGATGAGGTAACATACCTAAGATCACTTAATTGGAAAGGGGCTGAGCCTGAAGACACACTCAGCCTGTCTGAATCCAGTGTCCGAAGATTTAATCAGCAGATGCTCTAGGGAGATAAAATGTAGGGAGAGGCAAAAAGAAGGAGGTGCACAGGCTTGGCCTTGTTTTCAAACTCTCAAAGCTTCATAGAGACCTTGGACCTCCTCCCATAGACCCTAAAGCAAGGGCTGACTCCTGACCCTCCATGCCAGCATAGCCTTTATACTTACTATCCAGAGCAGCCCCTCCTCCACAAAACAATTGTCCCTCTGAAATATACCCAAGCTAGGACTAGGCAAACTGTTTACAGAAGAAGCCTGAATCCTCCCACTCACTGGCATTCTTGTGGTGGAGTGATGAGACAACGATCCTGGGAAGCATTGACTTCTGCCGGCCCCCCCTGGGCTGGTCCCTGGAGGCATCCTATCACACACCAACCAATTCCATTCAACCCATCAGTACCGCCCAGAGGAAGGCCACCACTATTTAATGGAGGTATCCAGATCCGCTTTTCAGAAGAGTGCCCTGGATTCAGTGGTTGGGTCTCAAACACCTGATTTGGGTCTTCAGGTCCAGACAAATATACCAGGAATGGACCCCTGACCCCAGCAAGGCCAATCAGGTTCTTCCATGAATCTGAAATTTTGGACCAGATGAGTTATCTCAGGACAAGCTCTATAGAAAGGAGGGCCGTGGACTCCCGCTGCCGAGGTCTGCCAAACTCCGGAGTTCTTGCCACTCTTGAGATGTACTTGTTCGTCTTTTCCTTGGGCTCCTTAAACCAACCAGGACCCTTCAATAACTCTCTGCTATTTTAACTAACCAGTCAGTTTCTGTTACTTGAGACCAAAATAACCTATTCAACACACTTCTGATTCTCAGCCTGTTTCTTCAAGACCACTAGGCCCCCTTTACAGAGAAACCTTCTCTGACTTACCATCCCCTGTCAGGCAAAATTGCCCTCTCCCCCCTCTGTGATTTCTCCACACTTATTGCAGCATTTTCATAATCTGTTGGGTATTTAGAATGCGGGTCCTCAAGGGAAGGAGCAGCCTTTTATTTATACTGGTCTTCCCAAGGCTAATTTTAATGCCTGCAACATACTATCCATTTATTAAATTGTTCTTGGTTAACTGAATGAATGGATGAATGAATGAACACAGTAGAGTGAAATTGGAGACAGGAAGTTAAATCCACTTCCTTTGTGGTGTGCATCGGTAAACAGCAGGGATCTCAGCTGCAAACGGCTCTGTCCAGCTCACATCACCCAGCACAATGAGCTCCTCAAGCTGTCAGAGTCCCTTTGTCCTATTGGAGCATGGGTTTGCTGCCTGCTGTTTGGAATAAAAGGCCATGAGATGGGGGACTAGAGACTCCCTTGATTGTACAGAGATTTCTTGTTTACAGAGGGCTCCACCTGGCAGACTCCTGCCGTCCCATTGACCCCTGGCTGTCTGGAGTGAGTCCCTGAGGGTGTAGGGAGGGCTCCCTCTATGTCTGGGGAAAGGGAGCTGACAGGAAGCCCAGAGAGTGGGCTGAGCCGTCTCCTCATTCACAAGAGTTTCATTCTGACAGGCTTCAGAGAATCTCCGGGCTCTGGCTCTGAGCTGAAATGTAAAGCCAACTGCAGCACAGGTTGTTCCAGAACAACCAAGCCAATGAATGCAACTCTGAGCAACGCAGCACAGAGCAAATGCAATTATGGAAAAGCAGGGCAAGAGTGGGCAGATGGATCTGATTAAAGTTCACATGCTCGGAACACTCACCGTCTGAGAAGTTGTGCTACAAGGCCACAAACTGGGATTTCAATGGAGCTGCAGCACCTGGGACAAAACAGCCTGCCCAGGGGGCTGTGGTTGTGCCATGTGAGCCCTGGGTTAGAAAGGCAGAGACTGCCTATGAGGAAAAAACTTCTCTGAAACAAGGACCTGGGCCAAATATGCCCAACAATTGTAACATAATTATAATGTAATTATGGTGATATAGTAACAATAATAACAACTAACATGCCAGGCACAGTTCTTAGTACTCCAGATGTGTTATCTCATTCAATCTTCAGTATATACTTAGGAGATCAGTAGCTCTATTACCCCTAGTTAACAGAAATGAAAACATCCCTAGATATTACATACTGCATCTAAGCCAGTAGTTCTCAACCTTCCTAATGCTGCAACCCTTTAATACAGTTCCTATGGGTCGCGACCCAAAGGTTGAGAACCCTGGAAGCTCACACAGTTGGTACTGTTGGATTCCAGGTGGCTGGTCCCAGGGCCCTTGTGCTAGGCCTCCAGGACAATTCATGCTCCTCAGCAATGCAGGGCTCTGTCCTCCTTCAAGACCTTTGTGTGTGTCGTCGCCTCTTCCAGGGACATTTCTTGATAACTAATAGTAGCAGTATAATAAGATGGGTGGAAGTTTTAAAAAGCTTCTAGTGCAGTAGAGCTCAGATATCAGCTTAAATTGTAAGAAGGACTGGTCAACAGAGCCTAGAAAAAAATAGAGAAGTAGTCCAGTCATAAGTAAATAAATCTTAAATGGCTCACCCTCATGGACAGTTAAAAGAATCAAGAGAAAAAGGGATGGGAGAGGAGGATTTTTTGGAGAGAGAAAACTGACACATGTGATTTTAACTTATCTATGATCTATTCTTATCACAGAATTTGTCACGATGTGGCCTGGCTAATGTTGACGTCCAGCTTTCCTATTATGGCGGGGACTCGCCTGCTATTAATCAAAGCCTTTTCCTTTTCTTCCAGGGCACATAGATAATGATATTTCTCAGACTCTCGTACAGCCAGGTGTGACCACGTGGCTGAATTCTGGCCAATGGAATGAGAGTGGATGTGTTTGCTGCCCCAGAGCCTGGCTCACACAATCCTCCCACACAGGAGACTCACTCTCTTTCCACTTCTGCTCACAGGGGCTCTAATGGAGAACTCCAAGACCTTAAGGGGTGATGAAACCAGAAAATAGACAGACCTGGGTCCCAGAATTCCCTCATGGAAAACCACCTCCAAATACCCAACTGGTCTTTTCATGGACGAGAAGTGAACTTTTATTTTAAGCCACTGAAATTTGGGGGTTATAGCCTGCATGTCTAACAGCTGTGCAGGGAGGAGAACACAGGTGAGTAAGTTCACCATAACTGCCAAGAGCAATCAATTAGATAAATTTCTAGTTACAGAGTTAGATAGTAAACCCTACAGCTCGAGCTCTCCCAGCTGTTCAGCCTTCTCTGCCTTCTACTACCCATCTAAGTTATTTAACCCACCTGAAGGCTAGCATGTTCTTCTGTAAGCTAGAGGTTTCACTTGAGATCAGGTTCTGCTATCATTAACAGAAACCTGACATAACGTGGCTTTAAAAATATAGAAGTATATTTCACCGCACAAGAAAATTCAGTAGCAGAAGATTCAGAGTCAGTATGGTAGTTCTGCTCTACAGAGAACTCAGGGCCAGGTTCCTTTGAACAATCAATCAATAAGCCTTTCCTATGTGCCCAACTCAGTAAAAGCATTTACAACCATGTTACAAGCACGAGGTTCCAGGGAGTGCAGAAAAAATGAAAGACCCATCCTTGCCCACCAGAGCATTTGAAAGGAGACATAGCATGCCTGTAGATATCTGTGGCAGAGGCAGGGCCTACACACCACTTGTGATTCCCTTGTACCTTAGCAGTGGTAACCCTGGAGTTATGCGAATTCAGAAGGAGCTGTCAGGATTGCAGAGCCTTAGTTGACTTGAATCATCCTCATGTTTTGGGTCAAACCTTACTCCAGGAGAGAGGGTTTCACAGATAATGTATAAGTTACAAAATTGCATCTCCTTCCAAGATCCTTCCCACTGACCCCATCAAGGGGTCAACTCCACATGCTCATGACAAGGGGTTGGGGAGAGAAGGTTCACTTATCCGTTCCTGAAGCAAAGATGCATTGAGAACTACTAAGTGTGCTGGTTTCTGCAACAACAGCAGTGGACAAACCAGACTGGAAAGAAGACAGGGCAGAATAATGCAGAGAAAGGGACTTTGGGAGCAACAGGGGTGAAAGATCCAGAGGAGATGACACTTGAGCAGAGGCTTGAATGAAGTGACTCCTGTGGCTTTCTGGAGGGAGGGCTTTCCAGGAGGAGAAGATATCAAGCACAAAGGTCTGAGAGGAGGAGAGGCGCACTTACTTGATGCCTTCAAAGACCAGCAAGGAGGCCAGGATGGCTTGAGCAAGTCAGTGCCCACAAAACTCACAAGGGCAGAGAGCAGAAGGTAATGGGAGCCCTTGCAGAGGCCTGTGGATTTTTTTTTTTTTTTTAGGTGAATTGGAGGGTTAAGGAAGGGTTTGTAGCAGAGGAATGACATGATCTGTGTAATTGTAAGGGATCAGAATCGCAGCCTGCCCCTATGTTGACGCCAGGTGCAGGAGGGCTATGGTGGACACAGAAGGACCAATTAGAAAGTCACTGACATAGTGCAGGTGAGAGATGATCATCTCTTTATCAGTGGCTGTGGCAGGAGTATTATTCTGGCCCAATTATGAAAGAAGAGACAGAAGGATTTGCTGACAGATTGGACATGGAGAGGGAAAGAAAAGAGAGCAGGCAATTCCGAGATTTGGTGCCTGGACAACTAGAAGAATAAAGTTACCATTTTCTGAGATAGGAAAGCCCCCACCGGGAGCTAGTGCAGTAATAGCTATCAGGGGTTCTCAGAGATTCCCATTAGAGCTTCAAGTGGAGGCGTTCACCAGGTAGCCAGGTATGTGGCTACTTGAGGAAATGTCAGGATCAGAGATCACATTTGGGAGCCATTGGCCTAGACAAGGTGTTTGCCGTCATGAGGCCAGAGATGACAACCTGTTCACATAGAGAAGAGAAAAAGTCTGAGGCTGAGCGAAACTATGCTTCAACATTAAAAGGCAAGAGAGAGAAGAGGGAATCAGCAAGGGAGGTGGAGACGTGCCCAATAAGGCAGGAGGCAGATCCGAAACTAAGAGAAGAAAGTGTTTCAGGCAGGAGGGAGCAGTCATCAGTGTCTGAGCACTGACCTTGGATGAGCAACACGAGGTTGCCCGTGACCTTGTGGAGCAGTAGGAAGGAAAGCAAGTCCAGTGGTTTGAGGGAAGGAGAGAGGAGGACATGGGCAGCACAATGCTTGTGAGAGGTTTCACTGTGTGGGGAGTGGGGAAGGAGCAGGATCTGGGCTGGGAGTGGTGTCCTTTTAGAGTGTTTTTGTCATTTTTTAAAGGATGCTTAGATGCTTACTGGATTGATCCCATAGGGAAGGAGAATTGATATAAAGGAAGTAGAGGAGATATTTTCAGGATTGGTGGGTGTCTTTGGAAGCAAGAAGGTATGAGATCCAGATCACAAGTTGGGGGTGGCCTAAGATTGAGGTGCGTGCATCTCAGTGTAAGGGGAAGCGGCACTTACTACAGGCAAAGACGCAGGCATGGAAAACCTGTGAAAATTATCCTCTGGGCCTTTCCGTGTTCTTGGGGGACTAAGAAGGATGGTTATTTCTAAGAGTGAGGAGGAGGAGGGAAGAGGAGTGAAATAGCTATCTAGGAGAGGGAGAGAGAACATGAGCTTCGGCAAGGGGGTTAGGATAGTTTGCATTGAGGGTCTGTTTGAAGTTTGGAAACACAAACTGAAAGAGAGCCAGGCATGGTTGCTCATGCCTATAATCCCAGCACTCTGGGAGATGGAGGCAGGTGGATCACTTGAGCTCAGGAGTTTAAGACCAGCCTGAGCAAGAGCAAGGCCCCATCTCTACTAAGAATAGAAAAACTAGCTGGGTGTTGTGGTGGGCACTTGTAGTCCCAGCTACTCGGGAGGCTGAGGCAAGAGGATTGCTTTGAGCCCAAGAGTTTAAGGTTGCTTTGGGCTATGATGCCACTGCACTCTTCTCAGGGTGACAGAGTGAGACTCTGTCCCCTGCTTCCCACCCCCCCCCCAAAAAAAAAAAACTTAAAGAGAGAGCACAGCATGGGATTTGGCTATAACAATATACAAGTGTGAAGTCAGATAAGGAGTTGGGTTTAATCCCAGCTGGGTAAGGCACACAACAGTGACAGTGGAGGCCACCTTGTCTGGAAAGAGAGCTCACCAGTGTCACACTTGGCTTGTGCTGTGCCTGTGGGCTCTGGGAATGTTCCCCCACTTTAATCAGGGCAGTGGTGGGCATTAGTGTTTACCAGTTCCTCTCTGCCAGGTGGCATTCTAAGCACTCTGGTTGGGTTATCTTATTAAGCAGTGTGATGACCTTCTGGAGCACACACTCTTATCCCCATCTTGCTGATGAAAATACCAAGGCAAAAAGAGATTCAGATATTTGTCCAAGCCCACATTGGGCGTAATAAATAGCACGGTCAGAAGTGGCATCTCAGCAATTTCTGTAAGGCCCAAAGGTTCCCCCCACACCGTACGTCTGTGATGCTACCCAAGGCCCAGTGAAAACCACAGAAATCTGGGCTTCACTGTGTATCTGGGTGCCTCATGCAAAATGGCAGATTTTCTAAATTTAGATACCAGATGGGGAAACATATTCCCATTTATAGCCTAATTTATAAAGGGCTCTAACTTAGCTCAAATTCTGGAGGCACAGTTGTCTAACAGAGGTATTCTAACCCAATTACGGGAGTTGGAAAAGGGAAGAATAATGGCTGGTAATTCACAGCCAGCCTGCTGTAATTTGTCGGCAAATGGGGGTGGAAGAAAGTTTGCCTTAATTCCTAAACTTCCTCATAATTAACAATATTGTGACTCAAGATCACTTCCACACACACCCACAAGCCTTCGCATTTTGGCATGAGAAGGACGGAAGTTGCATCCACCATGCTGGGAAATGGCCTTTTTGATCTATTCAAAGAGATACCAATGAAGTGCCTCAGCCAAATATTTTAAAAATCAGTGTATTGTCCTTCAAACCCTGTTTTCTCTGATTACCTCAATCCCCTGGGTCCCATGCTCCCTGTGCCCCAGGCACAGTGCCCGTCCAGCGATCACACCACTTAGCTGCTGGCACCCATTTGTGGCTGCTTCTCCAAGGTGACCCTCCTCCTACTGCACATGTGTTCTTTCTTCATGTGACAAATGGCCTTTTGGTAACTAGCATCAAATCTCACTTGTTTAAGTGGGTGGGATTGTTTGCTTCGCTTTTAGCAAACCCTTAAGAGAGTCAGCTGACCCACTGACTCCTGCAGGAGGAACATGGACAGTCATTATGGGAAGGGCCTGCTGGAGATATGTGGGTGCCTGGGAACATGCAGCCCTCCGAGGGTCAGCTGGGGAATCAGGCGAGTCAGGGAGACACAATGTGGATCAATGCAGACTATTTATTTCCCTGAGGGTCTGCGGGGTCTCCTGGGTGAGATTCTGAGTCGTCGCATCATGGCCGATGGATTTGATGTTTGAGTAGCTCAGCCTCTCTAAGTAGGGTCTCTGTGCCCCTGCCATGAACTCACAGCTTCCCTTTTGTCCCCTTACAAAGGGCAGGGCACAAAGATGGAGGTGCTGCTCTCTGGATGTTCCAGTCCTCCCACCCCATTAGCTGCTCTGGCCTGAGCTGCAAGCTGGACATCAGGGTCTGGTCCTTCTTCCTCCATCTCCCAAGCTGCTTGGAAGGGGAATGGGGCCACCGCTGGGGCATTCATCCCACCTCTCGCCTGACACTGGCTCAAATTCTGGAGGCACAATTGTCTAACAGAGGTATTCTAACAGAATGGGTCGCCATCGGAGCCTTTCCAAGAACAGAGAGAAGCAGCAGCCACCACTTCCTGAGGTGCCCTCAGGAAAAAGAAGCCCCAGAGTGGGGTCAGGTGTGAACGTCAGCAGCTGCTGTGAAGCTGTGGAAAACACACCCTGGAGCCTCATGGCAGAGGCATCCAGCACCTACCCGGCATTAATAGGCTCAAAAGCTCTTAGTGCCAAGTCAAGGCCTGGCACACAGCAGCAGTTCTGAAGCTTGTCTTCATGGTGACTCAGGTGTCTCTTCTGTTGCAACCTTTAAAAAAAGGTAATTAAGTAATAAATGTCATTGCAGAGATACTGGGAAATCTGAGATAAAAGGGGGAAGTTCTATAATCTCATCACGCGAAGATAGACACCTCCACATTTTCACATTTTTATATCTTCCCATCAAGACTTCCGTGTGTCCAGCCGCACATAAATATAGTTTACACAGATGGCTTTGTCCTAGATGCGCGATTTTGCAGCCTTCCTTTCCGGTTGACAATACTTCATGTTTGGCTTTCAATGTCAGTACCTGCGGCTTTATATCATTCTTGATGACTACAGTGCAATCCTTTGGGTCGATATAGTAAAATTCATATAACCAACCCCCCACTGTTGGATATTTATGCTGCTTTCAAATTTTTTCCTATAATAAACAAAGCTGTCGTGAATATTTTTGTGCATACAGTCTGCGCCCTTGAGGAACTCACAGTACAAGAACGTGGGAAGAAGGGATTCCGTTGCTTTAGTTTATGGCAGGTGAAATAATGGCTGTTGTTTTTCATAACAATAAAAGCCACTTTTATAAAGTATTTATTCTGTGCCAGGCACTGTGTCAAGGGCTTTACGCTCGTATGTCATTTGCTCCTTACCACAACTCTGCGACGCTGGTGTTACTAAGATCCGGAGTTTGCAGTAGTGGAAATGGAAGCTCAAGAGAAGGAAATGATCCTGCAATGGACATGTGGCAGAGACAGAATTCAAACCTGGGAATTTCGTCTGCACACTAAGCTTTGGGCTGAACACTAGACTTTCTCTTGACAGTTAGGTGGAACTTGAATTCCTGGATTGTAGCCTCAGACCTCCTTCTTATCAAGTACAGGTTCAAATAATGAAACGACGTAACAGACTACTTGCAGATGGTCAAAAGGCCTCCTATCATTTCTCTTCCTGTATGTATGCCTGCCTGCAACACGAGTTCCAAGTTTTTCTCTTGGAGGCTGATGCCCATTTTCCTAATACTGAAATCAACCCTGACCTTGGTGACTTGCTTTAATCAAAAGAACAAGGCAGATGGGTTGCTGTAACACTTCCAAGCTTAGGCTTACAGAGGCCTCTGGGCTTCAGGGCTCACTTGGAGTCCTGTGCTGCTGTGTGCATGAGCTCAGGCTAATCTACTGCAGGATGGCAGGTGTGTGGCTCAGGCCTCCTGTCCAGGCTGCCAGACCATAGATGACGGACAGATGACTGAAGGTGCAGGAGGGAACCCAGTGGAGATCAGCAGAACCCTCCCTGCCCCACGAAATTGTGAGCTCGTAAATACTGTTTGAAGCCTACAAGTTATGAGGTGGTGGTTATGTAGCAAAAGCAGATGGATGGATGGGTACGCTGCTGCTGGGTTCCCTTACATATGGGTGATGCAGTCTGGGAGAAAGGGGGCTCCAGGAGGGATTGCAAACCACATGACCAGGAAGGCTTCGCCAAAGAGGTAACAGCTCGGGCATTACGGGGTGTGCAATAAATAGCAAAGTCTCCTGAAGCAGAACAGGGAGGCGGGCCTGCATGTACAATTAGATAAACCTCTCTGCTGGTGGTGCGGGTTGCCTAGATGTCTCTCCAGAGCCTGAATTAAGCAGAAACCTCCCTCTGGTCGGAAAGGCAGCCAGATGTCATTTATACACCATTGCAGAAAAATAAACACCTGGCAGATTCCCTGGCAGCCTCTCCTGGATCTACCCTGAGGGCTGGAGTGCACATAAGTTGGAGGCTGGTCTACCTTTCAAGTGCAGAATTGGAATTCGAGAGTCGCCACAGGGAAATGTTGCTCCTTTCTAGGCTTCTCCACCCCCTGATTGGGGCCCAGCCCTAAGATGTTCTAGGTCCTGGGAAGTCCTGCAGAGGAATACTTCCCTACACCTTCAACCAGACACATTGTGGGAAGTACCCTATGGGGTGCTCCTAGCAGTGTCCCAATGAAAGAATTGAGCCAAATAATCTGCCGACAAGTCATTCATTTCTTTCACGAACATTCCCAACCTTGACACTGGTGTCACATGAAGGTGCTCACAGTCTAGTGTGAAAAGCAGACACAAATAGAAGCCCAGGCTTTCTAAAACCCACCTCTCCCAGCCACCTCTTTCTTCTTTGCTTTTCCTGGCTTCTCAGTGAGTTGGGTCTTTTGAAAATTCCATATCTTGTCTCAGCTAAACCTCAGTGAAAGAGCAGGCGGTCCAAAAGGACCCTGTCTGCTCTGGGCTGCTGATGGAGCAGCAGGCGGTCTACTCCAGCATGTGAGGGAGACTGGGGAGCTGGGAGAGTGAGATGAGAAAGATGATGGAGCGGGGTGGAGGGAGAGGGTGTCTGGGTGCCGAGACCCTGTGCATGTCTCTTTGGGCATCACCTAGCAGGAGGGAGCAGGCAGAGTTGCTGAGGCTTCATTCCTGTGGAAAGCAAGGTGAGAGGTTGGAGTCCAGAGGCCACTGTTACCTGGTATTGTGCCATCTTCCTAATAGGCATGCTTTTTCCACACATGAAAGCATTTTTAGCAGTGTTTATTAATGCCCTGTTGTACTCCTTATGCAAGGTGTCAGGAGCTACAGCAGATGCTGCCTCCAGAAACTTGCGATCTGTAAGTGCAGAGAGGTCTGCAGACAAATTGTTGCATGCCAAGGTGATGGGCACTACTGGGAGCTGGGCATGCCCAGGCAGCTGAGGAGACATGAAGGCTTTGGAGGTGAGTTGGATGAGTAGGAAGAATTTTAAGAAGAAATTTGAGAATTAGTAAGAATTTTAACAGGAAAATGAAATCAAATATACCCAAATATAGCAGAATGGAAAAGCTTAGAACACTCCAGTGTCTGTAAGTGTAACATGAACAGACTTCAGTGGGGAGCAGGGTTGAGAGAGGCAGGAAGGAGCCAGACCACACAAGGATTTGTGGGCCAGCTGGAAGAGCCTGGACTTCATCCTGGGGACAGAGGGAGAACTCTGGAAAAACTTTTATAAGAGAGGGACTTGATCAGTGCCATCTTTTAGAAAGAGTCCTCTGATAGCTATGGGGAGAGGGTGGTTTATAGAGGAATAAGACTGGGGTCTTTATACCAGAGATACCATGGGAACCTCAGAAAGAGATGCTGGAGGTTTCTCCATGGGAGAGCACTAATGAAGTGGTTATGTGCAGAAACCCAAGTCAGCCTATAGAGTTCAAAGCCTGCCTGGATCCCTTACCAGCTGTGTGGCCTTAGACAAGATACTTAACCTCTCTGCCACCTGAATTTCTTTCTCTGTAAAGGGTGGGGAGGGGGGGGTCACAAAAGTAATTGACTCGTCATGTTTTTCTATGAATGAAATGGATGAGGTGATCACGTAAAGCACTTGGAACTGTCCAGAGTATGTTGCACATGCTCTGTAATCACTAGGTGCTCTCGTCAAATCCATTAGACTTGATGGTGACTGATGACGGACAGTGAGTGGGAGGCTGAGTCTAGACTTGCTTCTACAGGATGGGCGTTACGGTTTGGATATGATTTGTTTGGCTCCTGCAAATCTCATGTTGAAATTTGAGCTCTAGTGTTGGAGATGTTTGGGTCATGGCAGAAGATGCCTGGTGAGTGGCTTGGTGCCATTCTCACAATAATGAGTGAATTCTCTATTAATTTCCACAACAGCTAATTGTTAGTAAGATCCTGACTCTCTCTCACTCACTTTCCCTCTAGCCATGTGATGCCTGCTCTCTTTCACCTGCCATGGTTGGAAGCTTCCTAAGGTTCTCTCCAGAAGCAGATGCTGGTACCATGCTTCTTGTACAGCCTGCAGAACTGTGAGCCAAATACATCTATCTATCTATCTATCTATCTATCTATCTATCTATCTATCCATCTATCTATCTATCAAAAACAGATACCTTAACCTCACCCTGGGGTTAAGGGCTATGATGTCAGCCTACCTCACAGCAGCCTCAAACTCTTGGGTTCAAGCAATCCTCTTGCACAGCTTCCTGAGTAGCTGGGACTACAGGTGCCCACCACAATGCCCAGCCAGTTTTTCTATTTTTAGTAGAAATGGGGTTCTCCCTCTTGCTCACAATGGTCTCAACTCCTGAGCTCAGGGGATCCACCTGCCTTGGCCTCCCACAGTGCTAGGATTGCATGTGTAAGCCACGGCACCTGACCAAATGAGCCTATGTTTTTTATAAGTCACCCAGTCTCTGGTATGCCTTTATAGCAACACAAAAGGACTAAAACAGACAGCTAGCACAGTACTATTCTCAGGAGCAAGAAATGTGAGTTTTGCAAAAATGTTCACTCCCCTCCAGGAGAGGAGAAGTGATGCCCAGTGCACAGAACAAAGCCCCTGCTCCCTGCCTCTCTCTGAGGACTCCTGCCAACACCGTCTCAGTTCTGTGTAAGTCGACTGGATTCCTGCCCAAGACTGACAGCAACGAGGGACATCTGCATAGACTTTGTCATACCTGCTTATTCTCTTTAAGCTTCACAATAAGCTTGAAATACAAATTAGACAGGTATAACTATTGTTGCTATTTTTACAGATTAAAAAAAAAACTGAGACTCAATGCCATTTGCAGGAGAGGTGGATCTAAAGAGAAGAATCAGGTTTTGTGACCCTCAAATTCAGCTATCTTCCTGTGACCATCCTTTTGTTTCTTCATAGACTCCCAAAGTCCATGTGACAGTGAAGAGTCCCAGGAAAACTCTAAACTCTCATCTTCCTGTCTCCCAGAGGTGGAAAGGGGCTTCTGAATCCCACAAGAAGGGTGGAGCAGAGGGGTTCGCCAACTTTTGCCTGAATTTCCATGGGAGGCATTCAACCCCTTGAAACCCCTCACTGCAAGTCTGGAGATGTCTGACAATAGTGAGAAGAGGGTGGGGGAGGCATAGCATGTAGCCGCCCTTTGCAGAGTGGCCCAGAGAGGACCAGAGAGGAAGAGGAGGAATCCTTAGTCTTCTCCAAGCAGTGTTCCAGTGCCAGGCATTCATCACCTCATCGACTGCTCACTGCCATGATGGTAATCAATACCATTTTCATTTTTCATATGAGGACACTGAGAGCCAGAGAAGTAAGGTACCCAAATTCTTAATCATTCTGCTGTGGCCATCTGCCCTTGGGTGAAGAAATAGGGGACTGGGACAGTGCATTAGGACAGCCTCCTTTTATCCAAGGCATGTGCTTTGTCACTCACCTGAGAAGGTGTTCTACCTTTCATCAACCCTTTGTGAGGACAACCCGGTGAATTAAGTCCTGTTAAAGGGCTCTGTGGAGTAGTAGGAGTGGGGAGCAGAGCTTGGTTTTTTCACTGGGCTCAGTGTGCATCTGTCTGTAGCATGTAGTAACAATGGTACCTAATTCAGAGGTACTTAAATGGAATGTACTCACTGCCAGAAAATGCGGTCAGTACTTTATACACGTTCTTTCATTTATTATCCAAAACAACCCTATGATTTAGGTTCTATTATCATCATCCCATTTTCTAGCGTTGTTCCAAGATCATCCAGGTGCTAAATAGCAGAGCCCAGTCCACGTGCTAAAACTTGCAATTTATTCAGCCTTCTGAAGTTGAGGAAAAGTGCCCTGCTACTGCAGGACAGGGTGGGAATGGGGCATAGACCATCCATGACGACCAGTTCCATTTTGGAGGCCACCAGGCAGCTTCTGAGACTGATCCCCCATATGAACCTAGAGTGAGAGTTCCCAATGCTGGTCCGTGACCCAAGAACCTTCTATGAAACCCATAGTGAGGTTGCACAGGTGGCCTGCTTAGTAGATGAACAGTGATAGCATAGCCTACGCATTGTGAAAGACCAAAGGTTCTGGTCCTACCACTTAAGAGCTTCATGACCTTGGGGAGAGAATTTACTTTGTTTGAGAAGTTGCACATCCCTTGTCTACTGGTATAAAACAAGGCCAGTGACAATACCTATCGTTCTGATAACTATTGCTTTATAACAAATTATCTCCAAACTTAGCAATTTGAAACAACCACTCATGACTTTATGTGTCAGGGATGTAAGAAAGACTAGGCTAGGTAGATTTGGTGTGGGGACTCTTGGATGGTTACGGTCTTATGTCATCTGGGGCTGCTGAATCTGAAGGCTTGACTGAGCTGGACATCCAGTGTAGCTCATCCATGGCTGGACAAACAAGACAGCTCACACATGTGGCCTGGACAGCCAAGGTGGCTGTTACAGTTTGAGTGTTTGTCCCCTCCAAACTCATGCTGAGACTTAATCCCAACAATGGCAATATTGAGAGGTGGGTCCTTTGAGAGGTGAGGGCTCTGTGCTTGTGAATATATTAACCCATTCATTTAATGGATTCATGGGTTGATGGATGAGTGGGTTATCATGAGAGTGGGAATGGAGGCTTTATAGGAATAGAAAGACAGAGCTGAGCTAGCATGTTAGCCTGTTCAGCCCCTTCTCAACATGATGCTCTGTGCCACTTGAGGATTGTAAAGAGAGCCACACCAGCAAGAAGACACCCAGCAGCTGTGACCCCTTGACCTTTGACTACTCTGCCTCCATAGATGTAAGAACTAAAATCCTTTTCTTTATAAATTATCCAGTTTCAGGTGTTTTGTTATAAGCAATAGAAAATGGACTAAGGCAGAATTGGCACCAAGAAGTGGGGCCCTGCTGAAAACAGATACCTAAAAGTGGGGAAATGGGTTTGGAATTGGGTGATGGGCAGAAGCCAGGAGAATTTGAAGGGGAAGACTAGAGGAAGCCTAGATCCTGGTGAGGGTTGACAAGAAGATTAGGGAAAGCTCGACTCTTTTTGTTGCAATAAGTAATATTTTGTTTGTTGTTGGTACATATTCGATGTATGTATTTGGAACTTCTTAGAGATTGAGGAAGTGGTTGTGGGACATCTTGGGTTTGACTTCTTACATGGCAACTCAGACTGCAAAGAGAATATCCCTTCTAATAAGGGGAAGCTGCATTATTTCTTAGGATCAAGCCTCAGAAATCAAGCAGTCACTTCCATGGCACTCTAATGATTATGTGTGAAACATGGGGAAGCCAGGTGCAAGGTAAAATAATTAAATTATGTTTCCCAGTGGGGTGGGGAGATGTTCTAGAAGAGCATATGAAACAGGTCAGATTGTTGTGGTCACCTTTGGAAAAAAACCTGCTGCCTTCTGTACATGGCCTAAAGAAGACATTGCATGGGAAGCACTTAAGACTATGCTTTGCATGTAGAGAGTGTTGGATAAAGCTTAGCTATATTTATTGGGTATGACATGATTGGGAGATGTCTTTCAACATATGAGGATGAGGGAAAGGGTTGAAGAAAGAGTAAATGGGGTTATTGGCCAATATGAAATATTGGCAACAATGGCTCACATCAATGGCAAAGAAGATAAGATTTTCCCCAAAGGGCAGAATCACTTGACCTTTTAATAAGTAAATGGGCCCTAGCAGAGAGAAAAGAGCCAGGACCCCTGAGAGAGTAAAGGAGTGAATTATCAGGTTTGTGGTAGCTGAAGAGCCTGAAGTCTTGGTTAATGGAAGGTGCAGCCTAGGAGCTCAGAAGGAAGAGGCAAGAACAGAGCAAGGCTGAGTGTGGCTAAGGCAGGTGGTAATACTGCATCCTGGGCTCCTGTTATATGTGAAGAAAAGATGAGTTCTAGGAGGGAGAAAAAGCCCACCAGGTCTGGCAGGGGGACCAACAGGTAGATCATGTTTACACAGCTCCATCTCCAGGGGCTGGATGGCTTTGGCCTGTCTGGGCATGTACCCCACGGACAAGGAAATCAGTTGGCAAAAGTGTTCATTTCAAGGGATTGGGGGGTTAATCTTGGGGTATTTCTCCTTTAGTTTTCCCACAGCATACTCTAACTCAGGAATTCTCAACAAGGGCTGAAGTGTATCTGAATTTCATGAGAATGTCTGAGAAAACACTTCTCTGTTTTTCTATTGCTCTTAAAATATAAGGTGTCCCAAAAGCCACCCTAAAGTCACTATACATATTGGAATATAGGAAATTGTAGTTAAATGTACCTTTATTCACAAAATACTCATTACAAAATTTTACAAAATATTTGCAAAATATTCTGTACGTTAGCCACCTTTTTGTAAAATTTTGTAATGAATATTTTATAAATAAAAGTATATTTAGCCACAATTTCCCATTTTCCTCATGGATGGCAACTTTAGGGCTAACTTTTGAGACACCCTGCAGAATCAGAGTCCGTAACACAGCCTACAAGACCCTGCATTATGAGGTCACTGCTATGTCTGCACTCTGATCTTGAACTCACCTACTCACTAGATTTTTTTTTTACTTTTTATTTTTGTAGAGACAGAGTCTCACTTTATCACCCTCAGTAGAGTGCCATGACATCACAGCTCACAGCAACCTCCAACTCCTGGGCTTAGGTGATTCTCTTGCCTCAGCCTCCTGAGTAGCTGGGACTACAAGTACCCGCCACAACACCTGGCTATTTTTTGTTGCAGTTTGGCTGGGGTTGGGTTTGAACCTACCATCCTCAGTATATGGGGTGGGTGCCCTACTCACTAAGCCACGGGCACCACCCAACTCATTAGATTTTAATTCTATTTCCTTCTTGCAGGCCTCAAAGTATTAAGCATCTCCTTGCCTCAGGACCTTTGTACATGCTCTTTCCTCTACTTAAAATGAGCCCCTCCTCCTCTCTTTGCATGGCTAGCCCACTTTCATCCTCCAGATCTCAGCTAGAACATCACCTCTTCAGTGAGAACGTTCTCAATCACCCTGTCTAAACTGGCTTCTTTTTTATTCTCTTTTAAAACACCTTGTCATTTCCCTCATATCATCTATCATAACCGTGTATTTATGTGTTAGACTATTTATTTGTTTATTGTCTTCTTTCCTCACTGGACTGGCACTGTATGACACCAGGACCATAGCAGTCACTGTCACTCTATGTACCTAGCACCTAACCAAGTATCTGGTACTCAGCAGCTCTCAGGTCATTAAATATGAAATGTTTGATTTTGAGTCAAAAGTTTAATTTATTATATCTTGAACAAGAAGCAGTACAGTTAATCAAAGTATGCACCTAAACTATCAACGCAGTTTGCCAGTTTTTTAATACCAGCAGTGAAGAAGCCCGGAGAGTAAGTGGTGATGAAATTGCAAAAGGCATTTTCCACAGCTTGTTGAAAATGGAAGGTTTTTCCTTGCAAGAAGTCGTCGAAAGTCTGGAAAAAGTGGTAGTCAGTTGGTGCAAGATGGTGAATAGGGGGGTGGTGACAGAAAGTTTCCAAGTCCAGCTTCTGTAGTTTTAGCAGCATGGTTTGTCTCACATGTGATCAAGCATTGCCTTGCAAGAGGATTGGCCTGTCTCTATTGACCGGTCTCAGCTGCTTCCTTGCAAGCATCCTCATCATTTCATCTAGCTGGTTGCAGTAGATTTCTGCTATAACTGACTAACCAGGTTTCATGAAGCTGTAGTGAATAATACCAGCACTGAACCACCAGTAGTATTTTTTAAACAAATATTCCATTTTGGACTGTGTTTCAGCACTTAATCTTTATTGCTTGTGAATATTGAAAAGAATCCAGTTTTCATCACACTAACAATACAATGGAGAAATGGCCTTTGTGTCACAACGTCCAAGAAAGGCAAGCTTGAGATGACATCTCTTCTGAAGCTCGTTTAATTCATGCAGAACTCACCTGCTGATTTGTCTCAAATGGTCCAATATTGTTGGAATAGTAATGTCAACACGGCTGCCAATTTTCACATAAGTTGAGATGGATTCATTTTCACTACAGCTTTCAACTCCTCATTATCTACCTGGGTCTCAGGTTGCCCATGGGGCTCATTATCAAGATTAAAATCACCAGAATGAAACTTCTCAAACTATCGATACACTATGCATTCATTAGCCACCTCCTTTCCAAACACTTTGTTGACATTTTGAGATGTCTATGCTGCGATGTCCATGACGGAACTTATAATCTAAAATAACACAATTTTTTTTACTTATCCATGATTTCACAAAAAATTGCTCTAAAAAAATGTGAAAGCTAATCCCAAGCCAAAACATGCTTTGGGAAGAATGAGGATGTACCTTCACAACAAAAATCAAACAAGAAGTGTCAACTTGAAATGTCAGAGATATCAACTGTCAAACTTAGTACTTAAGGAAATCAAACACTCCATACTTATTGTCACTCTATATATGTAGCATCTAGCCAAGTGCCTGATGTTCAGCAGCTACTAAATAGTAATTGTGTGAAACTCTATAACCTTAAAGGGGTTGAGCTAAGGAGTATGAACATTGTCTACCCTGTGGCCACAAAGCTAGGCTGGGTTAGAATGTACTGGAATGTTGGGAGTGGTAGTAGCCTTGACCTCTCAGTTAAGAGCCTACTGGGGGGAAGCCGAAGGGCTTTTGTTCCTTAGCATCAAGACCCCTGGAGAGTGACTGTGTCTGAAGCTGCTCTCCCTTCTCTAGTGTGCTCTTTGTGAGATGATTTTCCAGGAAATATTTATTTTTTTATAGATGAATTTGTGCATTTTCTGATATCAGAAAACAAAAACTCTGTTACCCAATGTTCTGTTGTGACCAGAAAAGAGTCTAATTTATCGTCTGTTCCTTGAGATGGGGGGCTGACATCCTCTGCACTCCCAGGTCAGCCTGCTCTCCTGGCTCCTAAAACATCTTGTCTTGACAACATGTCCGTGCAGAAGCTTGCATCTCAAAAGACTTGAGACAATATAAATTTACATGTACACACACATTAATGCACGTATACACATGCACATTAACTCATTCATGTATACTCTGAGTAGTGAGATGGCAAAACATATTTGATACACAGGCATTAAGCTCCTGCTATATTTGTGCCAAAAAACTAAGATGGCTTAGGCCCTTTTTGAAAACAAGAAACCATAGTATTACTTTAGATCAGCGGTTCTCAACCTTCCTAATGCCTCCTAATTCCGTGACCCTTTAATACAGTTCCTCATGTTGTGGTGACCCCCAACTATAAAATTATTTTCATTGCTACTTCATAAGTGCAATTTTGCTACTGTTATGAATTGCAATGTAAATATCTGATAGGCAGGATGTATTTTCATTGTTACAAAGGGGTCGCGACTTACAGGTTGAGAACTGCTGCTTTAGGTAGACTGTTTGCAAAAATATCCATAATTACCTCCCTCCACACATCCATGAATCTTATAATGTGACTATGCACCTCCTCTCCTCTAGAAGTGGGGTCTATTTACCCTTTAAGTCTGGGCTGGCCTTATGACTTGCTTTGGTCACCAGAATGTCATGAAAGTGACAGCGTACCAGTCCCAGGCCTACCACCCAAGAAGCCTTGTGCCCTCTCCTAAAAACTTGCCCAGTTACTGGGAACAAACTCAGTCTCTTCTGCAGGAGGATGAAAGATCACACAGGACAGAGGTAGACCATCCTAGCTGAGCGTCTTCTACACAAGTCAATACCCATCAGACAGAAGACTCATGCAGGAACACAGCCGGAAGTGCTTTGCCAATCCACGGATTTATGAGTAATAATAAATGGATATTGTTTATAGTCACTATGTTTGGGATAACCTGTTGCCTTAAAAGACCTAACAGATATAATTACTTTCATAAAGGAATAAACTTGAACTGTTCCTGAAAGTAATACATCCTTAAAAGTCAGATTCTGTGAAACAATTCTACAGATGACTATGAAGCCCCAGAGGGACCTGGTCCAAGAACCCTGCCTTGGAAGTAAAGAGACCGAGGTCTTCATTCTGGCTTTGCCACCAGTTGACTATGTGACTTTGGGCAAGTCACTTGACATCTCTGGACTTTGATCCCTTTATCTGTGTAGTGAAAGAGTTCCGTTTAGCTAATTTTAGGCCCTTCAGGCTCTGCCACACATCCTGTGGTTCTGTGATTCTCAGTCTCTGCCACTTTTCTTTTATATAGCAAGGAAGGATAATCCGTGATTCTTTCTGTCTTGCAGGATCATCCAGAAGGATGAAGTGCTATTTCCTCAGTGGCACCTTTGCTGCCTCAACACTTTCAAGAATGTGAATGTCTCTATAGTAGGAACAGACAGGCTGAGATACTGGATTTGGGATAAGTCACTGGGTTTTATCAACATATGTGAACACAGAGATTTTCAGCTACTATTAGAAATTGGGATGGAACTGATTGCTGTGACTCCTGGCAGTTCCCGTCACATCTCTTAAAAGAAGTGTAAACGTCCTATTTGAATGTTGGTCCCCCTCTTCTCTTGTGTTCCCTGTTGAGGATAATAAGACTTGATTAATGAGGTAAGATAGGGTTTCCCAGGCCCAAAGAGGAGTCCAGGACAGGCACAAACATGTGTGTGCACCATGGTTCAAAGATAAGATTGGTTAGAGCTCTTTGTTTCATTCTGACCACACAGAGAAAGCCACAGATAATGAGTGGAGATCAGCTCTTCCCATGGACCATTCTGAATGCACTCTAATAGCTCAATTCAAATTTATTTGAGAGATAAAGTCTTAGGAGTTCCCAGTTAAAAACTGAAATTTGGTATCTGGCTTAAGATGGTGTCAGTGACCCAGGAGACAGCACTGTAGGTGGACCACAGGATTGTGGTATCAAGATCAGGCATTTTCATGAGGAGATACCAGGACTAGATACCAAGACCAAGAGCTATCAATCCACAGTCCAAGAACCATGCACCATAGTTAGCATCGATGCCAGCACACTAGGGAGCAATGCAGTTAGAAAACCTTTGGCTGGAAGAGTTTAAAGACACAAAGAATTGTGTTTTGTTCAGGATGTTTTGGCTACAAATCACAGAAAATTCCAACCCCAAATGACCTGAACAGAAAGGAATTTAGTGAATCATAAAACTAAAAATTTCAGGGGGTAGGATTGTTTTCAGGTATGGCTTGATGCCATGGTAGAAACAGTGTCTTCAGGACCCAGTTTTCTCTGTCCCTTGGTTTAGGTGTGCCCTCCCAGATGTGTTGGCCAATGCTGGGAAAAAAATAGCCCACAGGTGTTCAGTGCAGATAGATATGGATAGAAATATGGAAAAAGAATGAAAAGACTTACAGCTTGAGAGTCTGAGATTTTCTGAAAGCAAAGAATAAAAGTTGTTGAAAGCTGGCAAAAGTCTAGATGGTGAATGTTAGTGAAATCAGCTAAATCATGGCTAGATATGAAGAAAACAGGTTTCTTGAAAACTCCTTCTCCACAGGAAAGCTCTGGGGTTATAACAATTCAGATAATCTACACATGAGATCCAAAAGAAAGATTTTTCAGCCCAGGTAAAATATGAAAAATTTTTAGATAATACATCGGAAACTGTGAAACCAATCGAGTGGAACCAATATTCTCAGAGACTAGAACTCAGGGTAAAAATAAGTTCCCCAGAAAAGAAATAGGTTGGATTTTTCAAAAATCCAGGCATTTTAAGGCTTACCAAAAGAGCTCTAATTCATTTGTACATTGTGTTCACCTTAAATGCAGCTTGCAGATGCAAAGGAGGTCACATTTAATGCTCAAATTGCCATAGCTTCAAATTCTCACCTGCTGGATTACATTTATAAAACAGGATCACGCTCTTCCCTACAACTCAGTCACACTCTGTTACCTAGGTCCAAAGCAATTCTGATTGTTCCCCTGAGTCCATGATATCTCAACAAAACAATTCAATCAGCTGCTGGCTTTACTCTTTTCATCAGTGAGGCTTAGACCTGCTGTCTGGAACCGGAAAGTAACCGTGATTATGGCATCTCTCCCCTGAGTCTCCTCCATCCTATCCTGTAGCTAGACTCCCATAAACTGCTGTCTTTCTTCCACAGGTTCTCATAATATACTAGAAACTTGATTTTACAATTTAGTGGAAATGACAGAGAATAAAAAGAAACACAAATTTTTGGTGCATGTGTGTTTATGTACACAACAGTGATAAATGCTGTTAAAAAACCATCTTGATGAAAATCAATTAATGTAAGCCATCATATCAGCAGGCTAAAGAAGAAAAATCACAGGATCATATCAATAGATCTTAAAAAAAAAAAAAAAGCATTTAGCAAATTCCAATACCCGTTCATGATAAAAATTTCCACATGGAAAAATTTCCACATGGACCTCTACTGGAGGTCCTGTCTAAGGCAATGAGACAAGTGTATTAGTCAGTTTGTGCTGCTATAACAAAAGATATGAGACTGGGTCATTTATAAAGAACATAAATTTATTTCTCACAGCTGTCAAGGCTGGGAGTTTAAGATAAAGGCACCAGTATCTGGCTTAAGATGGTGTCAGTGACCCAGGAGACAGCACTGTAGGTGGACCACAGGATTGTGGGATCAAGATCAGGCATTTCATCAGGTTCAGGGTCTGAGGAGAGTCCCATTTTTCCTTCTAAAATGAAGCCTTGTTGGTGCATTCTTCAGAGGGGAGAACTGCCGTAAGCTCACATGGAAGAAGGGATAAAAGAGGCTGAAAGAGGCAAACTCTCTCTAAAGCCTTTCTACAAGAGCATTAATCCTGAGGGAAGACAAGGACAATGTAAGTAAAGGAAACAACAGACTAATATCTCGCATGAATTTAGACACAAAAATCTTCAAGACATACTAGCAAACTGAATCTCAAAATATATTAAAATAATTATATGCCAATTATATAACCAATTCATATCAGGACCACATGAAACTTACTTCATGTATACCAGGTTGGTTCAATATTGGTAAAATTTAACATCCCTTCAAGACAAAAACTTTCCCAAAAATAAAAAGAGAGAAAAATTAATTTGATAAACAACATCTGCCAAAAACCTGCAATGACTATCACATCTAGTGGTAAAAGATTAAATAAGGAACAACATCCAGATGTCCAGCCTCACTGCCTTTATTTAACAAGACTATAATTTCTACCTACTACAGTAAGGAAAAAAAAAAAAAAAAGCAAGAATAGAAATACAGATTGGAAAGAGAAATAAATAAATACATAGAAAATTCAAAAGCATCTGTAAAAGAAAACCCCTCCTAGAATTAATAAGTGAGTTCAACAAGGTTGCAGGATACAAAATTGATGTACAAAAAGCAATTATATTTCCATACACTAACATATGCATCTATGAACATGTAGAACCCAAAATCAAAAACATAATACTTTTTTCAGGAACTACAAATAAAATCTTAGGTAAGAAATTAACCAAACATATACGGAATCTCTATGTTAAAAATTGCAAAATTCTGGTGAAAGAATAAAAACCCTAAATAAATGGAGAAATGCACCATATTCATGGATTAGAAAACTTAACATAATAATTCTCCCCAACTTGATCTATAGGCTTAATAGAATTCCTAAAAAAAATCTAAAAAGTTTTTAGGAAACAAAACAAGAATATTCTGTAAGCAAAATTATGAATAAATAATAATGAAATATCTATAAAAGCTATAAATATTTCTGAATTAAATCTTATGGCTCAAAATTATGAATGTGTCCAAAAGTAAGACAAAAGAGGAATTAGAAACTAGTTCACAATGAATGATAGTGAAAATGCAACAATCAACATTTATATTACTTGATTTTAAAAAATGGTGCTAAAGCAATCAAAGGGGGGAAAGAAAGTGTTTTTTTTTTTCCCCCCCCAGAGAGGTAACATAAGCAAAATGGTAGAGTAGCCTTCTCCAAGCTCTAATCTCCCCTCAAAAAAATTACTGAAAAGTAAGTACAGAATGTCAGAATCAACTTTGTTAGTATTCTGTAAAATGAAAAAATTCACTAGAGTGGTTGTGAACTAGGAGTGTTTTAAGAGCAGATATGAGCAAGCAGGAGAAAGAATTGGAGAAATTCAAGGTAATATACTTGATATTATAGAGCTAGAGGAGCAGAAGGAGGAAAAATGAATAAAAGTGAATGAAGCCTGAGGGACCCATGGGGCACCATCAACCACACCAACATATGCACCATGAAGGAGAAGGGAAAGGGAGAAAGAATATTTTAAGAAATTATACCTAAAAACTTTCCAAATTTGATGAAATTTGATGGAAGACAGCATTTCAAATTCAAGAATCTAATAATCTAAGAAGTCAACAGCCTTCAAGTAGAATCAAATCAAAAAGACCCACACTGAGACACATAATTAATTTGTCAAAAGCCAAACCCAAGAGAGTGAATCTTAAAAATAGCAAGAGAGAGGCTACTCATTATGTGATCCTCATTACAGTTAGCAGCCAATTTCTCACCTGTAACTATAAAGGCTAGTAGGCAATGGGATAGGATTTTTAAGGTATTGAAAGAAGAAAAATGTCAATCAAGAGTCCATATCTGGCAAAACGATCTTTTAAAAATAAGAGAGAAATTAAGGTATTTCTAAACCATTAAAATCTGGGAGAACCTGTTACCACTTGATTTGCCCTACTAGAAATGCTAAAGTGAGTTCTTCAGGTTGAAATTTAAGGATACTAGATAGTAACTCAAAGATGTGTGACAAAATAAAGACCTCTGGTAAAGGTAGGTATCTGTCAAGTATGAAAGCCAGTATAATTATATTTTTAATGTGTGACTCCTCTTTTTTCTACATGATTTAAAAGGCAAATAGATAAAATATAATGATAAATCTATGTTATCGAGCACACCATGTAAAAAATGTAATTTGTGACAACAATAACATAAAGGGGGACTGTATCTGTGTAGGAGCATAGTTTCATATGCAATTGAAGTTATATTGATATACATTCAAATCAGATTGTTATAAATTTAGGATGTTGAGTTGGTAGCTATCAAGAAAACATCTAAAGAATATACACAAAGAATTTGAGGCTTACCATCAAAACCTTTGAAGTTCTGTCGAGTTCCATATGTGAAGGCTCTCATGGAATTGTCAGTGCACTCTTTTACCAATCCCACTACTTCTGCCCCAACTAACAGTCTAATCTTAGAGGCACCAACAAGATATAAGTCCTCATTTTTATAGTGTCTCTTTCTCATATGTGTTTAATAGAGGTCTAAACAACAACTGGGCACCTTCAAAAACAAAAGATGAACACAGTCTTAAAAAGAGACAAACACAGATGTTTCAAAAATAAAAAACTTTCTAAATAAACATAAGGTTTCTAGTTTGGTGCAAAAAAAAATTATATTCACAATTTAAATCCATCTTCCAAGTAATTAACAAATATAAGTAAGTTGGGGATGGCATTTCTTTATAGTTTTTTAATAATCACAAGAACTAGAAAATGTAGCAATAAGTAGCTTGCCACTTATGCAAATTTGAAGGCAATATGAGACAATAATCCAATATTTATGAGCTCTAGGTATAAAGTTGCACTGAGTAAAAATACAAAGAAAAGGATGCAGCATCTTAATATAAACATAATGAACCAAAATTTAAGCATATTAATTTGGAATAAAATATTCCAGTGTGAAAAACCCACACATAGACAATTATGATTGGATTATAACAGAGTTTGTCAATGTTAAATATTAAACAACAAAAAGCAATATAACTTGTCAGTGATTAAAAATATAGATACAAAAAGAAATAAAAAATAAGAAAGACATCAAGCACTTCACTACCAAAAAATAAAAAAAAAATCAACTTAATACAAAAAAAGGCAGGAATGAAAGAAATGAGAGACCAAAGGGGGAAAAAAAAAGAAAAAAGAAAAGTAAAAAAGCTCTATAAGACATATAGAAAGCAAATAGCAAAATGGCAGAAGTATATTCTTCATTATCAGTAATTATGTTCAATATAAATAGACTAAACTCTTCAATCAGAGACTGTGCGAATGGATTTTTAAAAGTATAATCCAACTATCCACTGCCCACATGTGATTCACTTTAGATTGAAAGACACACAAAAATTAAAAGTAAAGGGATAGAAAAACAAATTCCAAGTAAAAAATATTCAAGAAAGCTAAAGTGGCTGTACTAAATATCAGACAAAATGGACTTTGTTTGGTTTTTTTGAGACAGAGTCTCAAGCTGTCACCCTGGGTAGAATGCCATGATGTCACAGCTCACAGCAATCTCAAACTCTTGGGTTTAAGCAATTCTCTTGCCTCAGCCTCCCAAGTAGCTGGGACTACAGGTGCCCACCACAACACCTGGCCATTTATTTTTGGTTGTATTGTCATTGTTGTTCAGCAGGCCTGGGCTGGATTCGAACCCGCCAGCTCTGGTGTATATGGCTGGTGCCCTAGCTGCTTGAGCTACAGGTGCTGAGCCAAAATAGAGTTTTTAAGTTAAAAACTGTACAAGAGAAAAGGAAAAACATTATATATTGCTACATGGGTCAATTCATCAAGAAGATAGAATACTTATAAACATATATGCACCAAAATATATGACACCTCAAGCTATATGAAACAGAACCCCCAAATATATGAAATAAATATTGACAAAATTTAAAGTAGAAATAGTTCTACAATAATAGCTGTGGACTTTTATAGCCCATTTTCAGTGATAAATGGAATAACTAGCCAAAAGATAAATAAGGCAATAGAGGATTTGAATAACACCATAAAACAACTAGACCTAACAGATGTGTATGTATATATATATATATGTATGTATAACAACAGCAGAATATATTCTTCTCTAGTGCACATGCAACATTCTCTAGGATAGATTGTTAGGCCATAAAACAAGCCTCAATAAACTTAAAAATAGTTAAATAATACAAAACATATTCTCTGACTGTAATAGAATAAAGCTCCAACCAATAATAGAAAATGTGAAATTCACAAATACATGGAAATAAGACAGCATGCTCTTAACCAATGGGTCAAAAGAAATTACAAGAGAATTAAAAAATACTTAGATATGAATGTGAATGAAAACACAAAGATATAGCCTATAAATAGCCCACAAAATAAAAAATCTTAAACCAATACCTAACTTTACACTTTGAAGAACTAGAAAAAGAAAATCAAATTAAATCCAGAGCTAGCAGAAGAAAGGAAAGAATAAACACTAGATAAATAAAATGGAGAATACAAAAACAGTAGAAAGAATCATCGAAACCATAGCTGACTTTTGGAAAAGATCAATAAAATCAACAAACCTTTATTTAGCTAGAGGAAAGAAAGAGAGAGAATTAAAATCAGAAAGGAAAGTAGAGGTGTTATCACCATCCTCACAGAGATAAAAGGGATTATAAGAGAATAAGAGTATTTAGATGGCAATATTTATGGGCAGAATTATTCACAACAGCCTAAAGCTGGAAGCAACCAAGTACGTATCAACAGATGAAAAGCTTTAAAAAATGTGAACTAAACGTATAATAAAGTACTATTTAACCCCAAAATGGAATGAATTTCTGACACATGCTGCAACATGCTTGAACTTTGAAAATACTGTAGTAGGTGAAGTAAGCTAGACACAAAAGACACATACTGCCTGATGACACGTATAAGAAATACCTGTCATAGTCAAATTCAGGGAAACATAGATTAAAAGTTACCAATGCCTGAGTGGGGAGACAGAGGGATAAGAAATTATTGCTTAATGGTTACTGAGTTTCTGTTCGGGGTGTCAAAAAGTTTTGGAAATACATCCTTTTGGGAGATGCCATGACATCCCTTGCTCCTTTCCTCTCTACCCTGCAACTTCCCTTCTTTCACCCCCTGATCTCTTCTCTCTCTCTTTCTCATCTCTTCCCTCCACTGTCTCCCTCTCTCTAATCCAAAATAGACTTATACTATTGGGGGGGAAATTTTTAGAAATAGTAGTGATGATTGTACAACATATCTAGTAAATGAAATTAATGCCACTGAATTGTAGGGTTGAAAATGGCCCAAACAGAACATTTTTATATTACATATATTTTACCACAACAAAAAAAGAAAGTTTTTCAACTGTTTATTCTGAAACAATTGGATGACCATAGGAAAAAAATAAACTTCAAAGCTTGTCTCACACTGTACACAAAAATCAGTTCAAGGGCGGTGCCTGTGGCTCAAAGGAGTAGGGCGCCGGCCCCATATGCTGGAGGTGGCGTGTTCAAACCCAGCCCCCAGCTAGAAACTACAAAACAATAATAATAATAATAAATTAAGATTTCCCTAAAAAAAAAAAAAAATCAGTTTAAGATGTATAGACACACCTAAATGTAAAACCTGAAACTATAAAACTTTTAGGGAAAAAAATGCAAAATAGTATTGTGACCTTGGAGTCATCCAAGATCTTTTAGCATGGCATAGAAAGCAATGACTATAAAATAAGAAATTGATAAATTAGACTTCACAAAAATTTAAATGTTCTGCTCATGAAAAGACACTATTAAGAAAATGAATGAGCAATCCAGAGCCTAGGAAAAAACATTCATGAAACATGCATCTTACAAAGGACTTGTATCCAGAATATATAAAGAACTCCAGCTCCAAAATAAAAAGAACAAACAACCTAATAAATACATAGTCAAAAGACTTGAAGAGAGCTGGAAGAGTTTTAATAGCCTCAAGCAGAGACAAAAGAAAATATATGAATGGTTGGAAACAAATGAAAAAGTTTTCACCATCATTAGTTGTTAGAGAAATGCAAATTAAAGTCTCAATGAGTTGTACTACATATTCATTAGAATATCAAAAACTCAAAAGATTGAAAACAGAACACTATTAAGGACGTAGAATATCCAGGACTCTCATATATTGCTAGTGAGGGTGTAAAATGGTACCTCTTCTTTGGAATTGGCCATTTCTCATGAAGTCACACCTAGAATTATCCTGTGACACCACAACTCGGCTGCAGCTATTTACTAAAGAGAAATAAAAGCAAATATCCCTTCAAAAAGTGGTTCATGGAAAATTTATTTCTAGTAACGAAAACAGCACAAATATATATTCATCAGTATTAAAATGGGTTTAAAAATTGTAATATGTTCATGACATGGAAAACTAATCAACAATAAAAAGTGTGCTACATATATACACAATATACACAACAACACTGATAAATATCACAGGTATTGTACTGAGCACAAGAAACCAGACACAAAGTTTTCATACTATATTAACCCATGTACCCAAAACTCCAGAACAGAAAGAAAACAAAACAAAACAACACAGTGATAAAAAACATCAAGACAGGGGTTTGCCTCTGGGGTTAGGGTAGGAATTGGCTGGGAGAGGACATGAGAGAAATTTTCTGATAGGGTATGGTTTACACAAATGTATCCATCTGTCAAAACTGTACAGCTTATATTTGTGCATGTCAGTACATTGTATTTTTTTTAAATATCAATAAGACATAAGAGGCTAGCCGTGCACAGTGAGAGGAGAGGGTCAAAGACGATAAAGCAGGGTCCGGAGAGCACCTAGATTTGTTCTGGTTAAGAAGGTAAAAGCTCAGCGGAGCTGAAATAAGAGTTGATGAAAAGAGACTGAAATGAGAAAACCACTGAGTTAGACAGCGTCCAGATCACACAGGCCCAGGCAAGCCGGGAAAAGGAGTGTTCATTTCTTCTTTCCATCCTTCAATTTGCGTCTTTTAAGGGCTCACTCTAGGGACTGTGTGGGAAATGCATTGGAGAAACCGAGAGCCAAAGCAGGGAAACTGGCAGAGGCCAGTGCCTTTGTCTCGGTAAGAAATGAAAATTATTGGGACCAGTAGGCAGCAGCAGGGAGAAGAAAGTCAATCATTTCCAGACACATTTAGGACTGAGTAGTGTTCCATGGTATACATACACCACGGTTTATCAGCCACGTCGCTTGGGTTGGTTGCACATCTGGGGACTTTACATCTTTTGTGCTAGCCTGGATAGAGAGTTAGAGAATATTCTCTTTAGTAAAGTATCACAAGAGTGGCAAAGCATTCAATGTACTGAATACTAACGTGAAGCCAGAAGATGAACTAATACAAGCCCACTAAGAGGAAAACTCAATTTAAGTTGTGGGGAGGAGGATGGGGATTGGTGTGCTCTCACCTAATGCGCACAATGTAAGGGTATATGGCACACCTCCTGGGTGAGGGTCACAACTACAACAGGGACTGCACCTAAGAAACACAAACGTTGTGACCTAATTGTTTGTACATGCCATAGTAATCTGAAATTAAAAAAGAAAGACACATTTAGGAGAGGAAAAGAATTGAACTTGATACTAGATGGCTGTGTGGAAAGAGATAGGAAGAGAGAAGCTTACTGAATTGAGAAACTGAGCACAGGCTGATGCTCTTTGCAGAAGTGGGGAAGACTGGAAGAAATTCAGACGTGGGGCGAGAGGGGCCCCCAGGGGCATTTGGACCACAGTACGTCTAAAAATGGAGCAGAGAGTTCAGTGTGAGGCAGCAGGACATACTAGTGTGGAAGTCAGAGGACGGCTTGGTCTGGGAATACCAAGTAGGGAGTCGTCAGCCTCCAAAGGCATTCGAAGCTCTGCAAACCATTGAGAGTGAGGGGAGAGTTCAGACAGAGCTAAGTCCCAAGGTGAATCCTGGGACACACGGGGAAAACCACACCAAAGTGGAGGAGAGAAATGGCCAGAGACACTTAGAGATCTAAAAATAGATCTGCCATTCAATCCGGTAATTCCTCTGCTGGGCATATACCAAGAAGACCAAAAATCACATCATAACAAAGGTATTTGTACCAGAATGTTTATCGCAGCCCTATTCATAATTGCTAAGTCATGGAAAAAGCCCAAGTGCCCATCTATACACGAATGGATTAATAAATTGTGGTATATGTACACCATAGAATATTATGCAGCCTTAAAGAAAGATGGAGACTTTACCTCTTTCATGTTTACATGGATGGAGCTGGAACATATTCTTCTTAGTAAAGTATCTCAAGAATGGAAGGAAACGTATCCAATGTACTCAGCCCTACTATGAAATTAATTTATGGCTTTCGTACGAAATCTATAACCCAATTATAACCTAAGAATATGGGGAGGGTGGGCGGAGGGAGGGTGATAGGTGGGATTACACCTGCAGTGCATCTTACATGGGTACATGTGAAACTTACTAAATGTAGAATATAAATGTCTTAACACAATAACTAAGAAAATGCCAGGAAGGCTATGTTAACCAGTGTGATGGAAATGTGTCAAATGGTTTATAAAACCAGTGTATGGTGCCCCATGATTGCATTAATGTACATAGCCA